>JAULBW010009517.1:0-12990 GCA_032358265.1 Vaucheria bursata
TTCTAAAAAAAGAAAGAAACCATACCATTTATTATTAATAAAACACGTAATACCACTTAAATTAAACAAACTATTTAAAAAAGTAAAAGTTATAATACAACCTATTATTATGTAAATTTGAGGACCCTGTAGTTCATAAGCTTCTATTACTTTAAAAGAGGAAGGCATAGCAACTAACTGTGCTTTGTAGCATAAGGCTTTACGTCCCCAATCGTGGTGCTGCTCCGCAGGTATCGTCGGGAAATAAGAAAATACATAAATATTTTTATTAATTTTTTTTTTTTTTAATTTTATATAATAAAGTTTTTTTTTCAGATAATCTATCGATTGCTCGAGCATTTACAGAAATAACCAGCACAATTTTGATAATAAAATTTATTTTTATCAAATGCTATCGTATTAAAATTTTTTATGAAACAAATCTTTTTCCAACGAAGAAAACAAGTTTGGTCCGAATAATATAAGAAAAAAAAAAATAAAAGTCAAAACACGACCTAATAAAATATAAAAGTCTCCAATATGTCCTACTATCGGTGTTTGACCTGACCAACCCAATAATAAACATGTTCCTATCCACAACCAAAACCATAAACGGTGTATTGGTCTAAATGTAGCACTTCGTACAAATCCTTTATGTAAAAATGGAATAATCGCTAAGCAAACCAAAGAACCCACTATAGCTAAAACTCCTCCTAATTTATGCGGAA
Source organism: Vaucheria bursata (assembly GCA_032358265.1). Lineage (NCBI taxonomy): Eukaryota > Xanthophyceae > Vaucheriales > Vaucheriaceae > Vaucheria > Vaucheria bursata. Next base: position 708 of record JAULBW010009517.1, read on the forward strand.
TTACTCTTAAGATAGCGTAGAAAGGTAAAAAGTACCACTCCGGAAGTAGATGACTTGGGGTTTTAATAGGATTAGCTCTAATATAATTAGTAGGATCTCCTAAAAAATTAGACCAAAAATAAATAAAAATACTTAATATAATTAAAAGAACAAAAAATGCAAGAAGATCTTTAACATAAAAATAAGGATAAAAACGAATATTTGTAGTTTTAGCACCTAAAGGATTGTTTGAGCCATCTTTATGTAGTAAAGCTAAATGTACAAAAACTATTGCTGTAATTACAAAAGGTAATACGTAATGAAATGAATAAAATCTTTTTAATGTTACATTAGTAACAGTATAACCACCCCATAACCATATAACGATATGATCTCCGACAGTTGGGATAGCTGAAAAAATACTAGTAATAACAGTAGCTCCCCAAAAACTTATTTGACCCCAAGGAAGTACATAACCTAAAAAAGCAGTTGCTATTACTAGTAATAAAAGAACAATACCAGAAAACCATAAAATCTCACGAGGTTTCGTATAAGATCCGTGATAAACGTTTCTAAAAATATGAGCAAAAATTGTAATAAAAAAAAATGAAGCTCCATTAGCATGAAGATAACGTAAAAACCAACCTCCTTTTACATTTCTTATAATGTGCTCAATACTAATAAAAGCATAATCAATATGAGGCGTGTAATGTATAGAAAGAAAAATCCCACTTAAAATTTGAATCACTAAACAAATACCTGCTGCGGATCCAAAGCTCCAATTATAATTTAAAGTTATTGGAGTTGGATAGTCAATAATATGAGAGTCTAAAAAAGACAACCATATATTGAAATTCCATCTAGAGGTTGAGAAGGACATTCTGAGAAATAACGGGTTCGAACCGCTGACATTTTCGGTGTAAACGAAATACTCTACCAATTGAGCTAATTTCTCGTAATGTCATGGGACGGGATTGAACCGTCGACTTAAGGATTTTCAGTCCTTCACTCTACCTACTGAGCTACCATAACAATTAATTCTTAAAATAAAATTTAACGGTCAATTTCACCAAAAACAATATCTTGTGTTCCAATAATAGTGACAACATCAGCTACTATATGACCTTTACATATGTGATTTAATGCTTGTAGATGATTAAATCCAGGTGATTTAATTTTGCATCTATAAGGACGATTAGTTCCGTCTGAAACTAAATAGACACCAAATTCCCCTTTAGGCGCTTCTGTAGCGCTATAAGTTTCGCCAGTTATAACATCAAATCCTTCTGTATAATATTTAAAATGATGAATTAAAGATTCTATTGTTGATTTTGATTCTGTTCGTGTTGGTGGACTAATATTTTCATCTTTTACAGGTCCTGATGGCATATCATTTAAACATTGTTGTATAATAAATAATGATTGTCTTATTTCTTCAATTCTTAACAAATATCGATCGTAGCAATCTCCTTTTGTACCAACTGGGATAGAAAAATTTAAGGTTGAATAAATTTCATAAGGTTGACTAACACGAAGATCCCAATTAAGACCACTCCCACGTAATATAACCCCACTAAAACCAAAAGCTATAGCATCTTTTGCTGTAACAGTACCGATGTCTACTAGTCGTTGTTTCCAAATTCGATTAGTAGTTAATATTTCTTCTATTTCGTCCAAACGTGTTGAAAATTGTAAAATAAAAACATAGATATCATCTATAATACCATGTGGTAAATCTAAAGAAACTCCACCAGGTCGAAAATAAGCTGCATGTATACGTGCCCCGCTTACTCTTTCGTAAAATTCTATAAGTTTTTCACGTTCTTCAAAACCCCAAAGAAAAGGAGTTATAGCACCAATATCTATCGCGTGGCATCCTACTGCTAATAAATGATTTAAAATTCGAGTAATTTCAGCAAATAAAACACGAATGTATATAGCTCTTAAAGGAATTTTACATTGCAACAGTTTTTCAACCGCTAAAGAATAAGTATGCTCTTGGCTTATTATAGAAACATAATCAAGTCTATCAAAATAAGGTAAAGCTTGCAAATAGGTTTTATGTTCAATTAGTTTTTCGGTCCCCCTATGAAGAAGACCAATATGTGGGTCAGCACGTTGAACAATTTCCCCTTTTAAATCTAAAACTAAACGAAGAACTCCGTGTGCTGCTGGATGCTGTGGGCCAAAGTTAATAGTAAAATTACGTAAGTGTTGTGCGTATTCCGATTTTTTCATTTTATAATGTTAAAATATAATTATGTTTATATTTTTTTTTCTAGCCGCTTTTGTATATTGATCTTTGTATTAAATATAGTCTTATTATAAAAGATTAATTCTTTAGTAATAGGTACAATTTTTTTGTTAAAAACTTTTTCTTTGTCAAATGTAAATCCTTTTAATTTAATTACTTTATAGTATGACGCATTTTGTCTTTTATATAAAAAAGAATTATTTAAAGCTCTTAAAAAATAAGAGTTGGACTCTAGAATATTTATTGAATTTTTTTTAAATTCATTTAAAGATGTTGATGAATTCAAATTAGACTTTTTAAAAATTTTTAAATTATTGCGTAAAAAATAAAGTTTTTTGTACAATACCTTAAAATTTGTAGGTTTATAACGACGACGCTTTTGTTTCGGTCTTATTTTTTTATTGTCCCACTCATATCCTAAATTTACATCTAGATTTTTATACAATTTAGAATATTGTGTTATATAATTTTCATATACTATCGGTGATAAAATATTAACGGGCATTATTTTATTTAACAAGTTTAACTTTAAGAGGAAGTTTATGAGCACCCGAATTTAAAGCTTGTTCTACTTTTTTCATAGAAACCCCTTTTACTTCAAAAATAATCTTTCCCGGTTGAATTCTAAAAGCCCAATATTTAATTTTACCTGTTCCTTTACCTATTCTAATTTGTGTTGGACGTTTTGTAATACCTATGTCAGGAAAAATCATAGTCCAAATACGACCTTTTCTTTCTAAGTGTCTATTAATTGTTTGACGACTTGCTTCTAATTGTGTCGCGTGAATGTAACCTGATTCCAAAGCTATAATACCGTAATTACCATACAAAAGATTAGAAGAGATTAAAGCTTTTGTTTTTGTATTTCCTTTTCGTACTTTTTTAAACTTTATTTTTTTAGGTGCTAATAACATTTTTTATTTACATCTTAGGACATACCCAAACTTTAATACCCAAAGAACCAAATTTAGTAATAGCAACCAATTGCCTATAATCAACAGGACTTGCTCCTTCGTTTATCCTAATACGTCCCACGGACAGAATTTGTTTTTTTGTTCTCGATTTTGCATTAAAACGACCTTTAATTTCTGTACGCACTCCTGTAACTTTAGAACCAAACCCCGTTATAGTTACAAAATGCCAATCTAAAAGGCGTTTGATAAAAGAAATAAAACGTATTCGACGAGGATTTCTTCTAGTATATGTATAAATTAAATTACCTAAAATTTGTGATGAAGCATTGCCTTTAAATACAGCATAGACTACCTGAAGACTTGCTTTAAAATACCGTTCTCGTTTTTCTTTTTTAAAAGCTCGTTCTACTATATTTATTTTAAAGTTTATCGGTATATAATAATTATAGAACTTTAATTTTACACTATTTACATTTGTTATATTTATTATAGTTGTTCCTGCTTTAAAAAGTCGTTTTTTAAATAGTTTGCTCGCAAAATTTCGACGATATTTAATGAATTTCGAGACTGCGCGATGCTCCGAAAACATACCTAAATTATTTACTAAAACTTTAAGATTTTTATGACTTAATTGTACATATAATTTATTTAAAACTAAACCTTCATATGTACAAATTTTTTGTATTATTAAACCAATTATACGTGTTTTGTAATGGTTATGTAAATTTTGCCAACACGTGATCCATCCGCATATAAAAGTATTATAAGGAGATCTTAAAAAAGGTTTTTTTTTAAAAATTCTTCGATTTAACAATTTTGTTTTCGATGACAAAAAAATTTTTTTTTTCTCTGTTGGTTTTTTATCTAATATTAAATTTGATTGTATTGGGGGTTTTGAAAAGTTATATTTAGGATGTTTAAATTTTTTATCTATATTGTAAAGTTTAGGTATTTTATTCTTTTCCATTTATCTTCTTTTTTTATTTTTTCTTCTTTTGTTTCTATAATAGTAGCGTCTTCGTGTTCCACAAAATTCTCCAAATTTGTGACCGATTATACTTTCTGATACATAAACGTGTATAAAAATTCTTCCATTTGTTACTATAAAACTAAATCCTATACAAAACGGTAAAATACAGGTACTTCTTGAGTTTGTTTTTACATTTACAGGATGAACTTTGTATTTATATCTAACGCCTTTGTGTTTAATATGATAATTTCGTAGTCTACGCGGCAATGCTAAAACACTGTTATACAAAATAGGTGAAACATACGGAGATTTTTTATTTTTTACCATTAATTATTATTTTTTTTTTTTTTTTTTTTTTTTCAGCTCCACACGAACAGGATTAACTCTTTTTAATGTTGGTTGATTTTTAGTTGGTTTACCCCACGGTGTGACTGAAGGTCGTCCACCAGATGTCCTACCTTCACCGCCACCATGTGGATGATCCACTGGATTTATTGCAACTCCTCTTACTGTAGGTTTAACTCCATACCATCTATTTCTTCCTGCTTTCCCTAATTGAATAAATTTTGAATTCTCGTTACAAATACTTCCCAAAGTTGCGCTCGCTATCACCGAAAATAAACGATGTTCACCTGATCTAAGTTTAATTCGAGCTACATGTTGAGTTTTATAAATAATTTGTCCGTATGTACCTGCAGCTCTTAAGTATTGACCTCTTTTTTGATATCCTGTACTTAAATTGTTAATAACAAAACCAGTAGGTACATCTTTTAAATATATATGATTTCCAATTTTACTACTAAAATAGTTACGAATACAATCTCCTCTTTTTAAACTTTTTACTCCAAGAATATATGAATGACTGTGTAAATCAATATTAAAAACTCTTATAATTCTCGCGGTACGATTAGGATCATACTCGAATTTTTCGATAAGACCAAAATTATCGGAGTTTCGAAAAAAGTCAATCTTTCGATATAATCGACGATGCCCTCCTCCTTTATTCCAATTAGTAATATGACCATGATGATTACGTCCATTGCCAAAACGGTAACCTTTCGTTAAAGTTTTTAAGGGTTCTAATTTTTTTAATAAACTAGAACGATTTAAAAGACGAGTTGTTCTTATACCAGGGTTTAAAGGTTTGAAAATTTTAAACGGATTAATCATTAATTAACATATAGATGATTTTTTTCTTACAAACTGCTATTACAGAAAAACCACATTTTGAAAAAAGTTTACAAGCTATGTATGGTGTTGGTGAACCTACTGCCATACTGACATTAAAAATAAATGGATTATTAAAAAATGTTCGAGGAAAAGAGCTAAGACGTTTTCATAAAATTAATATTAGAAGAAATTTTAATAAATTTCCTAGAATATTAGCCCGTGATTTAAAGCAATTTTATAAAATAAGTTGCCAACGATTAATTAATAATCAATCTTATAAAGGTGTCAGGCATAAACTTGGTTATCCGGTGCGAGGACAAAGAACTCGCACAAATGCTTCAATTCAAAAGCGTTTACATAAAAGATGGGTAATTCAAACTTATAATAAACCATCAAAAGCTTCTATAAAAGCAAAAAAGAAAAAGCCAGTAATTAAAAAACCAAAATCAAAAACCGTAACAAAACCTGTGCAAAAAAAAAGCAACCGACGACTCCTAAACAAAGTAAATATAAAGTATAACTATTAATTTTGGCATCTTTAGCTCAGTTGGAAGAGCAAAGGCCTTCTAAGCCTGTGGTCATAGGTTCGAATCCTTTAAGATGTAAATATGCTATATCGTAAAATTAGATGGAAATATCGTTATGGATATTATAAAAAAAAACTAAAAAAAAATGCTAAAGTTTATTCTTTAAAAACATTAGTTTTAATTAAAAAAAGAATAAAAGCAAGAATAAAAAAAAATTTAAATCTTATATTAAAAAAAAAAAAAAAATTTAGCCGACGAGTAAAGCCAAAAAAAAAAAAAGAAAAGTTTTAAATATTAAAAAGTTAGTCAAATTACCAAAAACTTTCAAAAAACGTTTTAGTAAAAGAGTAAAATATCCTAAAAAATTTAAAACTAGATTTTCAAAACCTAAAACAGGAGTAGTTAAAGTCACAGCTAATCGTCGAAATATTTTTGCAACACTATCTACTTCTAAAGGACGTTTAGTTGTTACTGTGAGTACCGGAATACTAAATGTAAAAGGAAAAGAACGTCAAGCAACTCATATTATTAGAGCTACTGCAAATTTACTTATTAAAAAAATTAGAAGGATAAAATTTAATCAGATTATTTATATTATTCAAGGTACTTCTACTCGTCGAAAAAAAAAATTATTTTATGATACTTTACGTAGAGTCAGACAAATTAAAATTAAAAAGGTTATCGTAGCTGTTCCAAGGGCCCATAATGGTTGTCGTCCATCAAAAAAACGACGCTTATAAATAATAAAATGACGCAAATTTTTTCAGAATTATTTTTAGGTCTTTGTGTACTTGTTTTATTAATAACAGGTAGTATTGTTGGGTTGTCTTCTAAATACAATTATCCTATTTTTTCTTATAAACCTTTTACCTCTTTAATTTTAGTGTGGGCTATTTTACTTTTACGTCTAGAAACTCAATCTTACATTACTTCGTATTTTGTAGTTGATAACTTAAGCATTTATTCAAAAATTTGTATAGGATTTGGTTTATTATTATGTATTAACTTAGGAAGTAATTTAAAAAAAAGAACTTTTGAATATTATATTTTGACTTTGACTGGACTTTTAGGTCTATTTTTTTTGAGTTCTTCAAATGATCTACTATCCATTTATTTATGTTTAGAGTTAACCACTTTTTCTTTTTATATTTTAACTCTTTCTCAAAGAACCTCAGCTTTTTCTATTGAAGCGGCTCTTAAGTACTTTATTTTAGGAGCTCTTTCTTCAGCTTTATTAGTTTTTGGTATTAGTCTAATTTATGGCTTGACTGGTACTACTAATATTAGTCATTTCTTAATTTTAAATTTGATAAATTACAATTTTAATTTATCTTTTATAATTCAGTTTAGCTTTTTGTTTTTTAGTTGCGGATTACTCTTTAAACTTGGTTGTGTACCGTTTCATGTATGGATTCCAGATGTTTATGAAGGTGCTTCTACTTCAGTGACAGCAATTTTTTCTGTTTTACCCAAAATTGCTATTTTTTCTGTTCTTATTAGAGTATTATATGCAACACAGTTAGATATTTGGTTTTATTTTTTATTTAGTTTAGCTTTTTTATCTATTTTTATTGGATCTTTTCATGCTTTGGCACAAAACAAAACAAAACGACTATTAGCTTTTAGTGGTATTAGTCATGTAGGATTTGCTTTACTTGGATTAGCCTGTGGAACACTTGAAGGTTTCAACGGATCTTTGTTTTATATTATAATTTATATAAGTACCGCCGGTTTTCTGTGGGGCTTAACACTTTGTGTGGACACTAATAAAGGTAGAACATTGTATTTAACAGACTATGTACAATGGACAAAAACTAATGCTGGTTTAGGTTTAATTACTTTACTTGTAGTGTTTTCATTAGCTGGGATTCCTCCTTTGGCTGGGTTCTTTTCTAAATTTAATATTTTTATTTCCTGTTCTGAAGTGAGTTTATATTCTGCTATAATTGTTGGGTTATTGGCATCCGCTATTGGGATTTTGTATTATTTACGATTAGTTAAAATTATAAGCTTTGAAGACGTTTATTGGAGAAGATCTATTAAATTACAGAGAGCACATGTTTTATCTATGGGGCTTTTTGGGTTTTTTCTAATTTTTTTTGTTTTGTACGGCGATTTTTTTAATATAGTAGTTAATAGTATAACTTTAGCAGCTACTATTTTTTCTGAAGACAAACCAAAAAATAATTTAACAAAACTACTTAAAACTAAATACTATTAACATGAATATTACTGATTTGATTACTATTATTCGCAACGCGGTAAAAACAAATAAAAATAAGATTATAGTACCGTCTTCTAGAAAGATCAATCCTTTTTTAGAAATTTTGTGTGAAGAAGGTTATATCGCAGGTTACACTAAAGTGTCTTCGTTAAAAACAGCTATTTTTTTCAATTATACTTATAAAAAAAACAAAATTTTAGTTTTAAAAGAGATTAGCAAACCCAGCAAATCTGTTTATATATCTTATCAAGACTTATGGAAATTTAACAAAAGTTTAAGTACCCTTATTCTTACTACATCTTACGGTATTATAAATCATCGTACAGCTTTAATTCATTCTTGTGGAGGAAAAATTCTTTGTATTTTAGTATAATGACCAATATTAGTAAAGAAAAAATTTATATTCCTTCTTCTGTACATGTAAAGTGTCAAGGTTGGCGGCTGGATGCTTTTACCGAACTGCACAAGATTTCTATTAGCTTTCCTGTACATACTCGTTTGATTCACCAAGATAATTACTTACAAGTTATTATTCCTAAAATTTATTCGTGTATTTCTGGATGTCTTTTAAGAAAAACTAAAACTTTGCTTCATGGTCTAGCTTTACATTACGTAACTAGATTACAATTTGTTGGGGTTGGTTATCGAGCTAGAATAGAACAAAATATGATAATTCTTAGATTGGGCTATAGTCACGAGATTAAACTAATACTTCCAAAAAATCTAAGAATTACAGTTATTAAATATAATCATGTACGAATTGCAGGATACAATTTTGAAGAAGTACGTCAATTTGCTTTCAAACTTCGAAGTTTTCGACCACCAGAACCATTTAAAGGTAAGGGTATTATTTGTTTAGGTGAGGAAGTAAGACGAAAAGAAGGAAAAAAAAAAAAATTATAAAAATAATATGGCGTACAAAAGAAGAAAAAAAAAAAAAAAAATTTATTATACCACCAAGATATTACCTAAAGTCTTTAATTCTATTAAACTAACTAAAAGTATCAAAAATGAACTAATTTCACTTGGAGCTTTTACAGGAGACTACCATAAATTTACTCATTTTTCGCATTATCCTTATTTAATAGGTTTTAAAAATGATTACTCATTTTATGATATGGATAGAAGTTTGTTACTTTTTAGTAACGCTTTACATTTTTTAAAAGTAGCGGCTTGTAAACCTAATACAAAATTTATTTTTGCTGGTACGCCTTTGAGTGAAGAGAAACAAAATTTATTTTATTTTAAACAATTGAAACTTAATCATGCTTTTTTTCCTAACGAAAGATGGAATCCAGGAGCTATTTCTAAAGCGTCCAGAACAGTAAATTTTGTTCTTATCGTTTATGATATCAATTTAAATCATACAGCTTATAAAGAAGGTATTAATGCTAAGATTCCTGTCGTAGGATTTGTTACATCTTCAAATGATATTAGAGGACTTGATTACCCTATTTTGCTCAATTTAAAAAACTATCCTATGTGGTATGTTAAATTAATGCTTGCGCTATTTTATAAAAATTAATGATACCAAGTTTAGATAAACCTAAGTATAAACCTTTAATTAGACTACGTACAAATGTCTGGAATACTCTGCAGAAAAAAAATTTAAAAAAAAAAAAATGGATTTTTTTAATTTCTATAATAGAACGACAAACTAAACGTCTTAAAGGTAAAATCCCTAAAGTAAGAAATTATTATAAAAGAGAAGTTTCAAAATTTCCCGTTTATGCCAGATATCGTTATCAAAGAAATTTAGCTTTACGTATAAATATAAGATTTATATACGGACGTTTACAAAATTATAAAATAAAACAAATTGCTTTAAGTAGTAAAAAAAACTCTTGGATTAGTTATATACAGAAATTAGAACAAACTGTTGGCAGTTTTTTATACAGAGCTAATCTTGTTATAACTTATGGAGAGGCTAAAATACATTACAAACATAAACGTATTTACGTATGTGGTAATTCTAAAGAAATATATTTAAAAAAAGGAGATACTTTACATTTTCGATTAGATTTTGAAAGTTTGCTTAGACGAAGATTAATAAAACATTACATATTAAAAACTTCAATTATACTTAACAACAAGGTAACAATACTAAATCGTCGAATTAAAAAACGAAAAAAAAAAAAAAAGTTTTACTATGGAATACACACTTGCGTAGATTTTGATACCAATAGTTTTAGATTCTTTTTTTTAAAGGATATTAAATATTTTAAAAATCATCCTTTTCGAGTACCTTTTGAAAAAATTATACGCTGGTATACTAAAGTTTAAAAACAATAACTATTTTGTTTTGCGGCTATATATCAATGGTAGATTATTTGCCTTCCAAGCAGAGGATAAGAGTTCGATTCTCTTTGGCCGCACTAAAAAATGTCTTTTTCGTCTAGGTGGTAAGGACGCTACCCTTTCACGGTAGAAACACGGGTTCAAATCCCGTAAGAGATAGACTGGATGTATAACTCAGTGGTAGAGTAATGGACTTTTAATCCGGAGGACTTGGGTTCAATCCCCAATGCATCCATTAAAAGCTTCTATGGTGAAATAGGTAGACACGAAAGATTTAAAATCTTTTGCTTAAGCATGCTGGTTCGATTCCGGCTAGAAGTAAAACTTTTTACCTCAAATGATTATACCAAGAAGTATTATTAGAATTGTTGACAATACAGGAGCTAAACTTTGTCGATGTATTCGCGTTTTAAGTCAAAGTCCTAAAACAAAAGTGGGCGATTTAGCTATTGTTTCCTTACAAAAAGTTAAACCAAGATACGTTCATAAAGGACAAAAAAAAGAACAAGTAAAAAAAGGCGAAATTCGTTTAGCTTTAATTATTCATACGGCACGTCCAATTTATCGTAAAGATGGTACTCGGCTTAAATTATCTATAAATTATGCATTATTAGTAACTACAAAGGGAAAAACTTTAGGAAGTCGTTTTAAAAAACCAGTACCTAGAGAAATTAGATGTCAAAAATGGTTAAAACTTGTAAGTATAGCACCTTCTTTATTTTAATTAATGTCTGTTATTTGTAATCATATAACTAAAATTGTTGACCTTGACTTCTTATTAAAATATAATCTAAGCAATCCAAAAAAATTACCCAAACTTAAGAAAATTATTTTATCTGCTAAATTAAGTACAAATTATAAGGCAAGTATTTCTGTTTTAATTGGTATTTTAACTTTTATAAAACCATGTATTACTATTAGTCAAAAAAATGTATTAAGTATAAGTTTGCGTAAAGGAGATCCTGTCGGCATTAAAACAATTTTAAGACAAAAAAGTATAGAAAATTTTTTTATAATTTTTCTTTATGAAATTCTGCCATCTACTAAAAAATTGAGTCCTTTAAAATTTCATAAACAGTCTTTACATTGGCAAATTAAAGACGTATTTGAGTATGAAGAAACTTCTGATATATACATATATATTTCGGAAGTACATACTCTCGATATTGTTATAAATGGTATTAATTTAAATTCTAATTTTTTTGCTGCACTAAGATTACCTGTCAATAAAAATTAGGATAAGTGATCGAGTGGTTTATGGTACCAGTCTTGAAAACTGGAGTGTTAAAAGCATCGTGGGTTCGAATCCCACCTTATCCTTTCTTTTTATTATAATTCCCTGATAGCTCAGTGGTAGAGCGTCTGGCTGTTAACCAGAATGTCGTATGTTCGAACCATACTCAGGGAGATTTTATGGGCTTAAGTCGATTTGAACGACTGACTTTACGCTTATCAGGCGTATACTCTAACCAACTGAGTTATAAGCCCCAAATACAAAAATGCCTACAATTTATCAATTATACAAAATACCTAGAACAAATAAAAAGAGACACAGTATAGTGCCAGCGTTACAAGATAGTCCACAGAAAAAAGGAGTTGTTATAAAAGTTTTAACACGAACTCCAAGAAAACCTAATTCAGCAATTAGAAAAATTACAAGACTTAGACTATTTTCTAATCGAAAAAAAGTCGTGGCTTATATTCCAGGCGAGGGACACACTTTACAACAATACTCTACTGTATTAATAAGAGGTGGTAGAGTTAAAGATTTACCAGGCGTAAAATATCACTTAATTAGAGGTGTATATGACTTTGCTTCTTTAAAAACGCGTAAAACAGCTCGTTCCAAGTATGGAGTAAAAAAATTACGTAAATAGTTTGTTTAATTTAAGTGGTATTACGTGTTTTATTAATAATAAATGGTATGGTTTCTTTCTTTTTTTAGAA
>JAULBW010009528.1:0-12964 GCA_032358265.1 Vaucheria bursata
CTTCTAAGTCCCCTGCGGGTGCTCCCATATTTTTTGTAAAGAAGAAAAGTGGTGATCTTTGTCCTGTCATCGATTATTGAGGACTTAATGCCATTACGACAAAAAATTGTTATCCTTTGCTGTTAATTCATGAGTTACTTCATTGTTTCTCAAAGGCACAAGTATTTACCAAGATAGATTTGCGTGGAGCATATAACTTGGTTTGCATACAAGAAGGGGATGAATGGAAAACGGCATTTTGCTGTCGTTTTGGACATTTCGAATATCGTGTGATGCCTTTTGGATTAACAAATGCTCCAGCCGTATTCCAGAATCTGATGAATGAAATATTTTTCGACTATCTGGACTTGTTTTGTGTTATATACTTGGATGATATTTTGATATACTCTGTGTCTGAAGAAGAACATATTGAACATGTTTCCAAGATATTCCAACGACTTCAAGACAACTCATTATATATCAAGCTGGAAAAATGTGCTTTTTCAGTTCAGTCCATAGATTTCCTAGGATATATCATTTCAGATGTGGGTATTGGAGTAGATCCGAAGAAAGTTCAAAGTATCATGTCATGGTCTGTTCCCACTAGTACTAAAGCATTGCAATCCTTTCTAGGTTTTGCAAATTTCTACTGCATGTTCATTCCCAAGTACTCCACTTTGGTTGGTCCTATGTTGAAACTTCTGAAGAAGGACACAAAGTACGTATGGAATGAGGATTGCCAATGCTCTTTTGAACAGTTAAAAACAAGCTTCAGCTCAGCTCCAGTATTAATGCATGCTGATACTACTAAACCCTTCATTGTGGAAGCAGATGCATCTGACTTTGCAATTGGAGGAATTCTTTCTCAAGAATTTAATGGTGATATTCATCCAGTAAAGAATTTGTATCCAAGATCTGTACAAGTTCAACCTCCACCTGTAATCCTTGATAGAGCCAATGAGTATTTTGAAGTTGAAAATATTTTAAATGGAAAAAAGATTGGCAACAAATGGAAATTTTTAGTTTTGTGGAAAGGCTATCCTGTGGAGAGCAATAGCTGGGAGCCCAAAGAAAATTTATTGAATTGCAAATAACTTGTCCAGGAATTTAAGAACTGCTTTGTATCCGGATCAGGATCCGCAGCTAGGGGAGCGTCTGTTAGGAATTAACCGGTTAACGGTTAACCCTATAACTATGTTAGCTGTATCATTGTTTCTGTTCTTAGTTTAAGAATTCTGACTACTGACATCATGTTCTCACTTTAGCCAATGGAATAGTGCCACAGCGCAATAACTACTGGTCCATCATATGATTGAATAATTGTCTGTCTTGCATTGCAAGAGTTCACTTCTAGCAACGCAGTAATATATACTGTATGATTTATGCTCAAATGTCTGTTTGTATTACACTTTTCAATAGAAAGTAAAAGTACATTGAATGTAGCCATAGTTTTTGCTACACTTTGCCAGAATTTGTTTTAAACAAAATTCTTGGTTTTTATAATACACCTAAACAAAGCACTTGTAGAATAATGCCCTGAAAATGACAATAGTATCTAAGACATTGAAAATAAATCTAATGAAAGCAAAAATACTATGAATGACAGAACCAGACATGGCCAAGATGATATTGTTGTTACTGTAAACAACCACAATAAGGAAGCAACAAAAGATGTTACATATAGGTACATAAAAATGAGTGCTACTAGCTGTTGTTAGGAATTAACTTTCTAAAGAACTAATTTTGTTTGTACTTGCAGTATGAGATTTAAGAAGATTTGTATAACTGCGCAATTCAAAAAGACTTGTACAATTCTAAGATTCAAGCAGAGTCACACAAATATAAGTTCTAAGAGAGTCACACATTTGAAATATTTGGGCTGCATGCATTTTTGCCATTGTGTTGATTGAATATTCTTACTTCTATCAATGCAAAATAGTATTTGTAATGTTTCTGCATTAGTTCTTGTCTGTTTTCTTCAACATTTTGTTTTTGTATTCCTAATAGCAGTGACGCAAATAGTAACTTGTGTCTTTTCCTGCTTCTTTTTCCAAGCACAGGATGCTCTATTAGACTACAACTTTGGCATTGCCCAGATGCAAAAAAGTGTTTTAGGATCATATAATTTCATCAAGTTTGGAGGTTGCTTAATATATAATTTTTGATTAAAGTATGGTACCTTGAAGATGGTTGTAAGAATGAAATTTCCATATCTCACGTATATACTCAACAATACAAAATAAACCAGAAATGCAAGAGAGATACACGCTTAATTTAGTACATTAAAGCCTACTTCATGTGTTGCCAAGAATGAATCTTGCAACACATTGCAAAATACATTATGAGAATGACTCTGCAAAAGAATTGTATACGAGTTATAATATTTTAGAACAAAGGAATCATGGATCTATGATGAATCACATGGCAATAAATTAGATCCTGACAAAAAGTAGTTGTTAGGACTACAACTATGCCTTAGATTTGCATGATCTAGAATGTTCTATATTTTATGTTTTGTTCCATATTTTTATGTGACTTATCAAAACATCAGCCAATGAGAATTTATGTTTTATTTCTGCTTGATGACTCTCCACAAATCAGCCAATGGGAATGAGTCTAGTCATCAACTCCAAGCTAGTCATTAACTCTTCCTTTATATATCCCTTGTTCATATTTTTATTTATTAGTGAAAGCACAATCAAACAATACACAAATATATAGCACACACAAGAGTTAACAGACTTGCTTTCCTTTTCATTTTCTTGTTAATTTTGCTGCTGTTGATCCATCTTTCTTGTTTTGTAAACTTTCCTTGTTCTATTTTTTCTTGTTTCTTTAACATTTTTTCCTTGCAAGTCTTGACAGCAGTATACACATCAATAGTATATACTTTTTATATGCTGTTGATAGCAAGTTTAATTAGAAATTGAGTGAACACTATAGGTGCCATAGGTGTATAGATGCAATTATAGTAAGTGCCAGAGTATTAAAGGCATTTCTTGAAAACATGCCCAGTTTTATGTTTTCATATATCATGAATTTCATTACGTTCATTATAAAAAAGTAGTCAAATATTTTTCTGGAAAAAGGGAAATACAATTGCATATGTTGCACTTTTCTAGGCTTTGTTTTTTCTTAAGAATGGCATCTTGCCAATGATAAGTATTAATCTTATGGTCTTCTGCAAGATTAACATAGAAATATGCTGATTTACAATCTTTATTGAGTTTGCTAAGTGCAACAAAGTTGTAAAAAATTTACCATAAATGAACCCATGAGAAGCGTAATTTTAATCTATGGTCATGCTCCGAGTGACTAATAATGCAGTCAAAAACCAGCAACAAGGCAGATGTTGAATAATATTGTAAACTAGAGATACAGTGCTCTTCTTTATTGTAGTTAAATATGACATACCAGCAAATTTCAATTCAATTCCTTCATAGGTACAAGATCAAAGTTTGGATATCTTTGCCTCTCAAGCTAATTGAAAAGGCAACAGATACTGGAGCTATTTGTCTTATTATGAAGACAGTGCAACTTATGATCATGTTAAACCAAGACCAAATTTCAAAACTAAAAGTATATAAATAAAGCAGCTTGAAAAAAAATGCAAAAGGTTCATTCCGCTGAAAGCAAAATGGCTATGAAATAAAATATAAGGAGACAATGGAAATGAACCTGATCTAGATACCAACATGTAATCTAGCATATATAAATGCTACAAAACCAAAGGAATAAAAAAAGAGTAATCTCATTAAAAAAATATGACAAAAATAGTGGTGTAATCAGTTTAGATTTCTGCTCATTACTGTTACTTCTTTGTTTCAACATTACAATTTGTCATCTGTCATATAATTTTGTCTTCACATGATGTTAAGGTTTGCAGTTTTAATATTTAATTAGAAATTTGGCAATTCACATGCAATTGCAATTTCATGTTTTTTACATAGCTTGAATAATTATAAACTTTTTAGTAGCTCACTATAAATTTTTGGCAATGAACCTGGTTATATAGGTTTTTAACAATGTGATTGCATCCTCTAAAATTCAGTTTCTGAAGTTTGATTTTGTTTTTGACACTATCATCATCTCTCTGGTAGCTCACTTTCTGAAATGCTAGACTGATTTATTCTTTATATTTTTGTCTGTGCTATGCGTTTTTTCATTTTTTTCATACTTTGTAATTGTTGAAGTCATACTCCTACTCTTACTTGCTTAGCCACAGCTACCATAACCTTGCTCTAGCTTTTTTCGATAGTACTTTATGAACAGTTTAATCCAAAAAAAGACTGGATAAATTATAATCTTCCTAATAATGGTATTTTTATACTAAAAACCAAGAAAAGATCTGTTAGATGCTGCCATCTTTCTTGAGTAAAATAAATAGGATATCAACCACATAAGAAGTAATAGTGGAGGAAAGTCTATTACTGGCTATAAATGAAATTGAGTGTCAAAGATGCTAAACCAATGCAAGTAACATTAAGATTCAAACATAGAAAGATTTTTTCAGTTAAAAAAACTTTTAACACAGACTTGAGTAAGATCATAAAACTAAAAAAGTAGCAGCAAAAGCTCTGCTAAATGTAATGAAGTAATATTATTCAAGTGTTTAAAATGGTACTTTACAAAAAATTGTTGAAAATAAAACTTTGCCTATAAAAAAGCAGTAAATAGTTGACAGCTTTTGCAAAAGCAATCCTGTATACATATCATAGAAATTTAGTGAAAAAGATAAAATAGACAATAAATATTCAATTTAACTGTATCATTTTTGAAATATGTAAAAATGTACTTGAGTACTCAAAGTGATGCAAATGAACTTTTGTTTTGTATTCTATTGAATTGAAAGCGTTAGAAAATGCTAAAGTTACCTTCTATAATGGACAAAAAAGTTTTCCAGTAGCTACCTATTGTTAGGAATTAACACTTAAGGGAGTTGATTCTATTCTGTAGCTGCAGTATAATTTGTTGATGTTTTGATTTTGGTTTCAGTTCGGTTTTAGTGTGGTTTCAGCTTGGTTTCAGTTTCAGTTCCAAGATACATCAGAGAACTAAACCATGTTCTTCATGCTACTATGTTTTGTGCGTTGGAAAAGTTATCTCACTTTTAGCAATACATGTAGGTTAATATCAAATACTATTTCTGTTTTTATGTTATTTGTTGCGTTTGTATTTTCCTAACACCTGTCAATACGCATCTAAAAGACAGAAATTTTGTAAAATTGAGAAAACCTTTTTTAAAAAGGCATAACAACCACAAAGAATGGATGATTTCTAATGTAGGATTAAATAAGGTTTCAATGTGGAAAAATTTTGCTCAGGTAAAAAATTTATGTTCTACTATTACCTATCTGGTAATTTTCACAATTTATCATGTAGAAGAGTTAAATTTTAACACTTTTTTGTAAGGTACACTGAGAAATTTCCAACTTTGGCACAACTTTTTCTATGTGGTTACATAATTAAATGAGAGACAAGAGCAAAATCTTATATTATGATAAAGTATTAAAGAAAACTATTTTGAAGTTGTAATGATAATGAAACCAGGAATGCATGTAAATTATGTATTGATATTAAAATGTGAATTCTAAAGTTATAATGAGTACTTAATTGTCCAATGATAAGTTTGTAGAAGTTTTAAATTATAAGTTAGCACAGATATTTAACCAGACACTTAATCAGCAATTCTAAAGTTATGAATTTGACTAACTAGCCTTCAAATTTATATAACAGAAAAATGCTTAGGCTGTTAACCACAATGATTCATATTGAAAAGTATATTAAACTTTCCTAAAATGCTCATTTTTGTCAAATATAGAATGTTCTTGTTGACAGAATATTTATTCAAAAAGTGTCTAGAAAAAATCATTTTTAGTTAAAAAATTAAAGATCTAGAAAATCATATGATACCAAAAGAGGTCTATATCTTTCCTTTCTTACTAATACATAAAGGTCTCATTACTCCAGATAGTAAAAAAAACAGAAATACATTTTTCATATATGCATATTTGAATGACAAAATAAGAAAGATAAAACTATAAACAGCATCAAACAAAGCAATTCTCAATCAAAAGTTTCAAGCACATTTCCTTGAATATAGTTCATCTTCACAATTTTGTAGTTTTTTGGTGTATCCAAATTAAAAAATGATGAAATCTGTGGATTATATATTTATTCATCAGTTTAAAACTTACAAAATTTGCATGTATCTGAAGTTCCAAAAGTTACAATCAGTATTGATAAAATAAAAGTTGATATAAAAAATGCTAAATAAGAACTGAAGTTTTGGATGATAACTTTGAAAAATTTACCAGAAATGGATAGCAAGCAATAATAGTGTAGAAGTAATGAAATGGAAAGGTGCTACATTACCAAAATGATAGCAAGAAGAAAGTGTGCAATATGAAAAGACATAGCAAGAATGTAGACATTGATATATCCTACTGAAATAGAAATATTGAAAAATAAAAAATCAAATATATAAACTACACAAGTGTAACAAAAGCTCTAAAAGAGTATATTTTCAAAAAAATTGTTGAAATTCAAGAAAAGTAGTACTTAGAATTGATATATTAAAGTAGCCAGACATTGCCATTTAAGTTTTTAAAGAGGCCAAGCTCTTAAAGATACTCGAAACTTTTAAAGTTGTTATATAAAACCAACAGTTACATAGTATGAAATGAGCCACAATCTGAAATAAGAAA
Source organism: Vaucheria bursata (assembly GCA_032358265.1). Lineage (NCBI taxonomy): Eukaryota > Xanthophyceae > Vaucheriales > Vaucheriaceae > Vaucheria > Vaucheria bursata. The sequence continues at coordinate 6,687 of JAULBW010009528.1, forward strand.
GAATCCTAAGTCCAGTAGAATATTGATAGGTTGCATAAGAAAATGTTCAATGTGTTCCACAGCATATATTTATACTGGAGACATTGCAAAGTTGTGCAATAAAAACTATCCAGATAAGTAATAGCAAAGGCAACTGTCATTATAGCCAATAAATTGCGCTCACTGCAACTGTCAACTTAACCTATCCTCAGCACAGATGTAGCATATAAATTGTCATCAACTATCATCTTTATTTTTGTCTTGAGGTTACTTCACCTTTAATATCAATTTATATATTTAACGAGCATTGGAAAATTCTTGCATCATTACTATCTATCTATTTTCTATAATAGTGATTCCAAAGAATACATTAATATAAGTAGGAAAAAATAGTCTGAATGTCATCAATAAGTGGAACACAATGAGTGCATGAGAATGAGTGGAAGAATGTAGACATTTTTTTCAATTTAACCAAAAAGTAGCAAGATATTTTTGTTAAGTATTGAGGCGAGTACTAATGTGATCAAAGTACTAAAATTAATGAGAAAATCTTTTATAACTTTCTTTTCCATCTGTTAGGAGTTTATTAATCTCCTCAAAGGTTTAATGAGATTCTAAGATTTTACTTGAGGCTTTGGCTTTCATTGACACAGGTTGACACTGGTTTTATAAACATAACCCCAAAATATTTTGTTGAAAAACTTTTTCGGTTAGGGGTACAATTAGTCAGTTAAGTACAAAAGTAAAAACATTGGCTGGGGTCCGAGTGATTTTTTAACAGATATTTTGGTTGCATTGAGTGTCAGGTTGATATCACTAGTTTTTAACGAATGCTAATGACGAGTTGATCTTTTAAAGTGGATTTTTGTAATTGGATTCGAATTGGTTATTATTTTAGCAAATTCACATTTAGACTCAAGTTTGTTTCTAATAGAATTCTAATTCATCCAGAATTTTAAAAGAGAACCTTTGATTCAGATACTTTTAGAATTTATGTACTAGTGCAAAGTCCCCCTTGATTCAATATAAAAAGCTTCAGTATTTACCATGGTTTCACATGTTAGCCAGAAGAAAATCAGCTGAGAATTTGCAAATGAAAACAAACTTAGAATCACTGGACAAATACTCAACGAATGTCTGACATACAAAAGCATAAATTACCTTCGAGTGCATTTAGAGTCAGAATTGAATAAGATGTTACGGATCAAGAATCAGCAGACATAGCGCTGGTTACTCCGACCAGAAAATTTGGTAAGTCGAGGAGATTGGACGTTGACCTGTGAATTTCTGTTCTAGTCTTACGCAAGTCCTCGACTCAAATTGATAATCTGCAATGAGGTTTTTGAACTCACTAGAGATTACAGCTTTACTAGTTAAGACAAAAACCATTTTAATATATGAAGTAAAAATATAAACCGAATGAAGCAGGTCTAATTAAACAGATATCTAACCACGAAAGGACTGAGGGATAGAGATAGATCAACGTCAAAATTATTGTCATAATTAAATTTAAGGTATATTAAAAGTAATTGAAATCCATCAAATGTTGCCATTCTTTAGTATGAAATGTCGAATGTGTTTTTCTTATTAGATCAATGTGAGCAATTACTTAATTGTCTATAATGAAATCTATCAAAATTCGTCTAAATTTTTTGCGGCAACCAACTGTGAAGTATAAAATGAAACTGTTCTCAGTGTATTTTGATGAAATAAAAGTTTGAATAATAAGCTGCATTAGTGTACAAATTTATTACTCTCAATGGCTGCATCGCAATGCCATCACTACGAACTCTATCAATCAGTTTAACATTGGGGACAACAGGCAGCATTGTATCCAAGCTTAGTAGCTAAAGCTTGACATAAGTTTTCTGAACATCCACCACCATTACCGGGAAGAGGAACAGGTTTAGGGTCTAGAAGGTTATCGTCGTTGCAACTTGCTCCACTATCTGTCTTAAAGCAGCCACATTTTCCATTTGAACATCCTTGTCCATTAGGAGTGCCACCGCACAAGCCAGAGTCAGTACTGCTTACATAGCAAATACCGCAGCCGATGGCGCATGATCCTGCTTCAAGAGTATTTGCAGGTTGTTCTGCTACTGGATGACAGGAACCAGTGATTGTTTCTCCGTTCAACTCTATCGAGCAGCCGGTACATGAGCTCTGGCAAATACCACCGGTACATACTCCACCATCAGCACACTTGTCAGCACAGCTTCTTGATGCGTAAGTGCCGCCGCATCCATCGGGACCCGATGGAACTGAACAGGCACTACCGATTGGTATGGAAGTAGGGCACTCAGGGGTAACAATTGGTGTACAGTCACATTTTCCATCTGAATTACAGAAACCCGCACAACTAGTCGCGCACTCTCTTGACGCGTAAGTACCGCCACATCCATCATCACCAGAGGGAACGGAACAGTACTCACCGTTTGGTATAGAAGCTGGGCATTGAGGTGCTTCGGATGGCTGGCAGCATACGTCTTCGTAGCAGACAGCTGAATCACAGTTATCCGAGCAATCGTCACCATCGTAATCGGTGAAACATCCATCACTACTAGATGGTATATCACTGCAATCTCCTCCAACAGGAATATTTGTTGGGCACAACGGTTCCCCAGTTGGTATACATGCGCAAGTTCCATCTGGCTGGCACTCCTCAGGAGGTGTGCAGTTTGTCGAACAGTTTACCTCCCCGTAGGTACCGCCACATCCATCCGATTCTTCAGGATATATTCCGCAAAAAGCTAAAGTCTGAACAGGAGTTGCAGGACAGGTCTTCTCTGGGTTTTTATCACAAGAGCACGAATATTCACAGTTTTTGCAGTCCGAGGGACATTCATCAGTGCACCCACTGGCAGCGATTGGGCAGTCGCCTGCGGTAGCTACACTTGCGAGAATCGCACAAGTGAGAAAGGTATAAAGCTTCATTTTAATCTTCAAAAATCAAATAATGATATTCAAATGGCAATTGATGAAAATAATGAGATAAAAACAGAATGAAAATGTTACCGAAAAAGGTTTTTCCTTCTTCATTCGCGAGATGATTTTCTAAACTTGCGTGCTGACTAAGAAAATGCTTATGGACAGGTTGAAGGTCGTCACAAGCATTACATCTTTTTGAATGGTATTATTTCTAAGGACGTAAAAAGTACAATAAATTTCCCGAATTTAAGATGCACCGCATATAATGTGGAAGAATCGGAACAAAAATACATTTTTTGCCGAGTTCTGCTTATCCTTGTAGATATTTCAGCTGGTCATAAAAAGTCTAGATAAATTATTGATGCATTTTTAAAAAATATAATTTTCTACAGAAAATCTACAGAATTTAGGTGAAATGGTGATGCTCAAAGCGGAGTTTGAGTTCAACAACGAAGGTTTTATGGTGATTTAGAATCAAAGAAAGGTACAATAAGTGCTCACTAATTCGAACAAAAAGATTGTCACAACCACAATATTTATCTGACTGTTTATTTCAGTAAAATAGTACATACTTTATGACGCATAAATGTTACCCGATACAACATCAACGTGCTCAATACGTACGAAATTTTAAATCAAACTCTTTCATCATAATTTAATTTCATTCTTCGTCTTTTAAGTAATTTCTACTTAAAAAATAAGAGCCTTAAACCTTCAGGAGTTTATTTCAATACCCTATACAATGAATCTTACCATTGTCGCGTTTTTTTGCTATTTTGTGGCTATTCAGGCGGTCTGTCCTCCATCTTCTGATACATGTATTGATGGATGCAAGAATTCCGAAATCGTTGATTGTGAGAACTGTGTCTATGTTTGTACTTGCACTCCTGATGAACCTGAGATTTGCCCGGACGCTGCAGGAAATGCAAATGGCTTTTGCGGCATTATTGATCCAGCAGATGATGGATGTGGCGAACTGACCCCTCAGCTCGATTGCGTCGGCAGCTGTCCGTCGGGTCAGGTCTGTGGCGTTGAGGATCTTTGCTGCCCTACAACTTGTACAACCACCGTGAATGACAGCAGAGGGGTACCAATTACTCTCAACGGCATCTGCGCTGACACTCAGCCTGATAATACTATCCCAGGCGGCCCGTGCACCGCTGGTAGAAACTGTGGAACGTGCTATGTCAGCAGCTTCGACACTCAATTATGCTCAGCTGGAGTTAATGGAAAGCCATGTGCCGGTGGAAAATGTGGTTGTTTTGTGACGATAAATGGTGCAAGCTGCAAGAGCGATAACTTCCTTGCACCATACCCTGTTCCCCTTCCTAGCAATGGGGGCGGTTGCCAAGAAAACTTGTGCAATGCAGTCGCTGCGAAGAATGGCCGCAAGGCCGCCTGTTGCCCATCCGGCTGTACGAAGTAAATTAAATAAGTTGTAGTCTTTAGAGAGTTAAATTTGTTTTCTTGCAAGTGCTGATTTCAAAGTCAAACTTCGGAAGCAATTGCGTGTTACAAAATAATATGATAAAAACAATTTCTACCTCATCAATGCTCTAATTGAAATTAAGTTTTTTCATGTACATTATCATTTTATCCGTAAATACACGAATTTTAATTGATTTCATCATTTTATATTTCAAGAGTGGCCAATCAATCACGGCAAAAGTTACTCTATAAACACTGGATGATATGACTTGTTCTTATTGATGTTTAGAAGTTAATGTTGCAAATTACGCTTGGAGCCCTTCTATTATAATGTCAACTGACAATTATTATGTGCAAGAGAGAATGTATTTTACTAGATGACTTGTAATTCTTATTCTAACCACTATTTCAAATTTTGGAAAAATTGCATAAACTTCTTAAAGAACAAACAAATACTCAATTTTTACTGGAAATTTATTTTCGGTAGAGCATATTTTATCTGTTTTAACCTTTCGCTTGATTCAGCTACTTTAGATGTAAGTTTTTTGTCATCGAGATAAAAATTGATCAATCAAAATCCTCCCAAACGTTCGTGATTTTACTTTAGTCTAGAAATGCATTAAAATCGACACTTTAACTCAATTCAGATCATTTAGTATTGCCAGTGGTGTTGATATAGATTCTTTTCTGCTCATTTCTACATCTAGTGTAAGTACTTGATATATAACACTGAAATGGAATTTTATTCTTCCTTCTTTAATGCTTTTTGAGGAATGACAAGTTTCTTGTAAGGTTATGATAATTTTTTTCTTCTCTTGATAATATTATAGAAGAGTGACTAGTTGAGTAACATCCTGTACTCTGGAAATAGAGAAAACGTCGGTAAAAGTGATGATAAATTCTAATTAAGTCAAGTCGGTATAAGAGTTCAATATGGAAGAGAGAAGACTAATGTTTCATCAATGAATCTATTGTTAATCGTATAAATCTTATAAAATCCATTAAAACTTAATGCTAAATAAAGAAAAGAGTGCAGATTCTTAACTTGAAATCTATAATATCTTAATTTAATAATTTTACGAATGCCATCAATGCTGTTTTTTTAATGCATTTAAGGAATCTTTATTTACAGACCGTTCGGTCAAATAATATTTTTCAAAAAATGCGGTAAGAACATTCTAGAAAAAAAGGCAAAATTGTCAGATATTGGTAATTTCACTATGTGATTCGTTATAATCTGAGATTCGACGAAAATGAGTTGTAGGAAAATAACTTTGTACAAAGTGCTGAAATTGATTCTTGGCAACACGAATAAAAAATTGATTTTGTACAAATATACGCGTTCTCTTTGTAATATTCCAGTTTGTTTTCTGACTTCTGATCTATGCCTTACCTACAGATGTCAACTTCATGCAGAAGTAAAATATAACTATAAAATATATTTGAGACTTGAAACAGAACTAGCCGTGCCAATAGCAATGCTCAAGACATTTTTTTAAACAGCTTAAACGGCATTTTCCTTTCAAAAGCACTGTAAGTACTCATTTAGTTGATAAACTGTAATGAAATGTCATTTTCGTTCTCATGCTTAATTATTGTATTTTGTTTTTATGTCCATTCAAATAACAAGAGTCAATTCCAGCTAGTATTTCCACTCTTGAGTTTAGACCTCATTGTATAGTCAACTGCAGTAGATCTAGTTAGCAGGCTGCTTCAACAATTGATCTGAAGGATGAGGATCAAATCTTCAATTTATGTAACACTTATCTTTAGTCTACAAAACAACTTGGTGATTAAAATACTCATGAACTTCCATGCTGTTATTGCTCGGGGTAAGATTATAAATGTCCATCATTGGTACGATACTATTGTCACAATATAGGAGCACACTCCTTATCTTTCCTCCTTTATACGAAAAAGATCCTTCCAACGATATCCACGTC
>JAULBW010009550.1:0-12954 GCA_032358265.1 Vaucheria bursata
ACCCAGATTTAAGATTATGAAACGAATGTACGTCGTTCTCACGATCATTTTCTTACTCGTCGTTTTATCGACACTCTCAGTGTTTGGGCAAAAGCGCGAGGCGCGGGATCCGGACCTCGACCGGATCAGAAAGCACATGGAGCTCCGAGAAGAGCTTCATCGAAAGATGCTCGAAAATCTCATGCACGGTAGCCACGACGAAAATCTTTTTGGAGAAATGGAAAAACTTTTTGAAGAGACCATGAAAGAGGCGGGGGCAACCCAGTCCTTTTCTTTTACCATGGGTCAGAATGTGGAGACGGAATGGCGGGAAAATGAGTTGGGAAGAACTCTGCTCATCACTCCCCAGACGAAGGATCAGAAACTCGACATCAATGTGAACGGGGGCATGGTCACGATCAAAGGCAAATCAGAGAATGTGAATTTCCAGAATTCTTTTTCTGTCCCGCAAGACTGTGACAGTGGGAAAGTGAAGATGGATCAGAAGGAAGGAAAGATCGTGATGTTTTTTCCGTGGATAGGCATGAAGAAATTCTCTCCCAAAAAAGAAGAAAGAAGGCCTCTCCCAAAAACTGACTCAGATGTCTCGATTTAGAGCATCGTGAATCTGACGAGGAAGAAAGCTAACGAACAAAATACCGCGAATCGATAAAGTGGTTCCATGGGCCAGAAATCTACTCCTCTTCCCAGCTAGCGGAGAAGAAAATGGCTTCTCAAGTAAAGATTACAGAGAAACTTAAGTCCTTGGATTCATTTAAGTATTTTAAGGGCAATTTTTTCCTCATCATTTGGTCGATAAAACCGATGAGATGGGTACGAGGTCAAACCCATTCCTGGAGGCCAATATGGCAAGGACATTAGCTTTATTTTTTGTATTCGGACTGATGGTGAGCTGCGCTTCTTATCACAACCAGCGCTCGATTTCTTCAGTTGATAAGCATGAAAAAGAAGCGGGATACAATTACACAATGGATCGGGGCGGTCGGTTCTAATTTCCTGTAGGAATTGAACCTCGTCTGAATTCGTTACAATGAATCCAAATAAGAGAGAATCTCAAGATTCTCTCTTTTTTTTTATTTCATGCAAGCGTTAAAGGTTTCCGTGCAAATAGCACTCGCCGGTCTGTCTCCGCGAGCGCGGACTAGGCACGACAGATTCGTCTGCCGGCATTTCTCTCTCCTTTGAAATCCACTCAGAACAGAACTCGGGACATTGAGCCCTGGTAAGAAGCTCCAGATCGCCTTCACCTGTTCCATCATCGCGGTCCGGACATACTGTTCAACTTGGATTCTGGCCATGGGAAGCTTGGCCGCTTCTTCGCACGAGGGGCACAGCCCCGTGATGATCTGCGAGGCCCCGAGTTCGATGTGCAGATCAATGCCGTTTTTATCCAGTGTGACTTCGTTCATGATGAGGCGCTTGAGGGCGCGCCATTCTGTTCCCTGGTTGATGTCGGTTCCCATTCTGGATGTGAACTTAATCTTGTTTGGGTAGATGCCGTTTTCGTTCCCAGAAAAAGAAAAACCACTCCGGTAGTGATCGTGGGCCTTGATTGAGACTCTCAGACCATAGAGGTTGAAAGCTTTGGCGGTCGACGGAAGAAAGTTCAGTCCGATTTCACCGCGGTAATCAGGGAGATCAATACCGGGACCATCTCCCCTCGTGAAAATATGAACGATGTTCACGGCCTTATCAAAAATACTGCCCAACGTGCGCTGGTTGCGGACACTACTCAAAATCTTGTTGGCATTCTTTAACTTCGCTCCGAAAAGATCCTGAATGATCTTGGCCACTTGTGAACTGACATACCCACGTGAGAGCCCCGTGACATCTACTGGCACGCGCGATTTCGTCTCGACACCACTCGGGGTCCAGGTGACTGAGTCGATGTAAACTCGAAGACCCGCATACTTCACAAACATTCCATTCCCAGGCCGAACCTGAAGCCAGTTTTCTTTGAAGGAAAATTCTATATTCTGCGACTTTACGATTTTCACGATTGACCAACCTTCCTCATAGAGAACGGAGTTAGCGACGAAGCGGACTTCTCCACTGACGAAAGCCGGTGTTGAGCGAAGAAAATTAATGAACGGCTCAAGGGGTTGAGCACTCGACGCAAGGGAATTCATTAAGCATGAGACGAGGATAAGGATTTTTAGCATGAAGAGATTGTGAGGCCTATTCCTTTTATGGTGGTGTGAGCTTGTAAAAACTACATGCTTTTTTCACTTGTTCGTTTAAACTTGTCATACCCATGAAAAAAAACAGCTTAAAAGACCTTCTAAGACAGTTTCTGAACCCCGAAGCGGGGGAGGCAAAGTCTCAAGAAAAGGCCGGAATAATAGCCGCGGGAATCTTGGCCCTCCTGGTGTTTCTCCCCGTGTTTCTCCTGAAATCGGTCATTTTCACTTTCAAGATCGTCTTCGGGATAGGGGCCGACAATACCCGGAACTTGATTCAAAAAAAGCTGAAAATTAAAAACGAAAATACGCTGAATACGATCATGTTTTTTCTCATCTTCGCTTTGATCGTCGGAGTGCTTTTTCTTATGGGATTGGCCGGCCGATGTTGATAATTCTGTTCGTACAGCACTTTTGATTGGAAGGCGAAGACGATGTACATTTTCCAACTGTCAAAGACGTTATTGTACATATGAACGACGGCGGAGCTGATCCGCGGGTTTCGCTCGTTCACGCGCAAGAAGCGATTACCGTAGAGACTCGCCTTGTAGTAGTACGTCCCATTGGGAACGTTCGGAATAAGACCCTTGGTTACAGGATCGATCGCTGTTTGATAAGCATCGGCCGCCCCCCCCAGGATCATCGTCTTATCTGTGTCAGCGAAGACGTTATAGGAAAAGCTTAACCGAGAGGTTTTGTGATCAGGTCTCGTGACGTCGATGCATCCGTCTCCGCATTTCACGAAGATGTTTTTGTGGAGCCAGATATTGTCGACGAAATTCGAGGATTTTACTTTGTCATGGGCGATGGAAATCAAGTCGCCCAAGCACTGCCGATCAAAATCAGGGTCTGTCTCTTCCCAAGGAGAGCCATAGAAGTTATCGCGATCAAATCGAATGCTAGTGACGATGATGTTCGAAACACGATTGATGATGAAAAGTGCCGTGGAGGGGACTGTTAGACCCGGTTTTTTATTGCACTCTTTTCGATAGAAAACAGTTTTCTTGAGTCCATCAACTGTGACTTCTTTCGACGCCTGTGTGAGGTGGTAGGGAGACCAGTCAACGACATTGGCGATCGTTATCCCTTGACCCAGCCCATCGCTCCCGCGCCCGTCGATGGTGAGGTTACTCCTTAAACGAAGGGGAGATTTTAAGAGAATTTTTCTCTGACTTGCTTCGAGTTCAAAATTAACCCAAAGTGGTTTTGTCTTATCACTCATTTTTATTGCGTGACGGAGACTTCCAGGAAGTGGGGATTTGTCATCTCCGTTGTCCAAATTCGATTTCACGGTGTAGATCACGCCACCATTTCCACCCGTTGTGCTCTTCGCGAAACCTTCAAGGTGCACGGAAAGCTTTCTCCAGTTATAGCTATCTTGAGAAAAGGCTTGAGAAGAAATGAGGCCCAAGGCGATGAAACCAAAAAGACTCTTCATGGGTAAGTTCCTAAGTTGAAATAATGATCCTATTTTAAGTGAAGCGGTTAAAAGGGATGAATGAATTTCCTGGCTTCGACAAAACAACAAGTTAGCGCCCGGTTATTGAAGTCTTGTGCCCAAGATTCGAGTCAGTTTTTGGAAGTCGTATTAAGAAAAGGATGAAAAAGCCTTGATATTTTTCAAGAATAGCCTTGCGCGTCACAAGGTTTCTTGGACAATAACAGGTCAATCTTTTAACTTAGTTTTGTGCAAAGTGAATTCGTCTTTTTCAAAAACATCCGGTCCATTAAAAATGCTCTCGACCTGAGTTCGGAAGAGTTTATTTCCCATTTGGGAATGACCCAGAAAGAGGCCCAGAAGCATTTACTCAATCCCAAAGACTTCCCGTTAAAGTTTGCGATGAATTTTTGTGAACATTATGGGCTTGATCTCAAGACGATGTTCACTGAAGACTTTGACCTGAGGGCGTTTACAGTCAATTACCTGAAAGGTGAGCCAGTTCTTCCGGTCCATTACCAACAAGAGAAAAATAGCCGCTGTATCACACTGATCAATATCGTGAATGGACTCGAAGCTTCTGGTCTTGGTTGGATCAATGAGATGCTTTTTCGTCGGCTCCAGATACCTAAAACACTGCTCGTTTTTCCAGAACTAGAAATTCCGGTGAAGCTCATCGTGGACTACCTCGCGCAGGTAGAAATTTTTCAGAGAAATCTCGAGTTCATGAAAGAGATTGGGGAAGAGGGTGTAGCGAATCTCAATTCTTGCTTCCGTTTGGTGGATAGGTCAACCGCTTTCAATGCGGAATTCTATGACCGATTTTTTTCTGAAAAGATCGGCCAGTTCGATAAAACCTACGACTATCGGATCATCAATTTTAATCACGATCAACTCACAGTCGAGTGTAAGCTCAAAGATGAGTTCAAAGAGATCTATCAAACAAAGAACCTCTCGAACCAGGCATTTCTCAATTACAAAGCTGGAATTGGCCGAGGTCTTTCTTCACTTTTTGGCATGCAAAGTTCCCAGTCATCGATTCTAAGCTCAGATCCAAACATTGGTTCTGATTTGATTTCGATACTGCTTCCTAGGCGACCTTTGCCTTCTCCAGGGTATCTGCACTAATCACGGTACGATTGTTCCAAATCGCTGCGTACTCATTGGCCAAGCTGATGGTCTTTTGACTAAAATTCCCGTCACAGAGCATGATCATCGCTTCACGATTATCATAGAAATCTAAATTGATGGGACCCAGGTTTTGAAAGGGTTTCGCACCCATCTTCTGGAATGTTTTATGAGTCCCCGCGTGAAAGGTCCCAAGCATAAAACTATAATCCACTTTGTAATGCTTGCGGTAGTGATACGCCAGAGCATGGAGCACTGAGAGACAAGTGTACAGCATGTCCGGATTGGTGGCGGCTGCGTTGCTCACCGTTAAATGAGAGTCGTAAGTGATGCGCTTTGCGCCGTATTCCTCAAGGAATTTTGTGTAGGCGACTTTATGGTCTTCACCACCACCCGTTCGAACAAAGTTATTTAAAGGGAAGGTGAGATTCATGCGCTTGCAATCATGGTAGAAGACATTTTTATAAAGCATCACCAGTTTGTCGTCATTATAGAGCAGGACATGCGTCCCGACGAAGTCGAAGACATCGAAAGGAATCACGAGAAGGGGATCATGAAATGATCTACCATAGCCCTCAGATTTCACGGCAACAACGTCGTTAAAGATGGCCTTCGTGGCGTTTTCATTCCAAGTGGTAAGTGCGTTCTCAACAATAATAAGTTTCATATTCATGACTGAAGTATCAGAGCAGATAAAAAAATTATCCACTAGGCAGTAAATTCCTTATGGAATCTTTGTGCGATTGGATTAGAATTTCGGGATGACATACATCTTAGAAAGTAAAAGTGAAGCCGAGAGGCTCAAAAAACAAAATGCCCAACCTCAGTATTCGATCCCCATCGAGTTGCAGTATTTGAAGCTGGAATTGAACGGCAAAAAAATACTCGACGCCGGCTGCGGAGTTGGATCTCTGGCAAAAATTCTGAGTGAAAACTATTACGCCGTCATACACGGCTGTGATGCTGCGGAAATAAGAATCCAGCAGGCGAAAAATGCTTGCTCTCCCAATGTGTATTTTTTTACGGGAGACTTAGCTTCGCTTCCCATTGCGGATGATTTCTACGATGTGATTTTCGTGCGCTTTGTGATCGAACATTCTCTGGATCCGAAGCCCATCTTAAGAGAACTCCGGCGCATCCTGAAACCCAACGGTCGTCTGGTCATCATCGATTTCGATGGGCTGATCTTCAACATCCATCACCAGAATGAACTTCTTGGGCAATATCTTTCAAAACTAGAAAAAGAATTACCAATCGATTTATTCATCGGGCGTAAACTTCCGCGGCTCTTAACCGAGATGGAACTTCAAGTCGATGAGTTCTACATCCAGCCACTTCTGTTCCAGCGGGAAGACTTAGAGTCAGAAGCGGGAAACATGCTGATGCGATTTCAGCAAACGGAAGAGCTCATTAAGAGCATCCTCGGTCCTGAGCACTATGAATCCTTTGTGACACTGTATTTGGAAGAACTTCGTAAGTCACAGGGTCTCTTCTGTAACAAATTTATTATCACCGCCCTTAAACCTTCTGGAGTCTACGTATGACGAGAACAGATGTCCGCGACGCTATCATTGAGATCATTCATGAAATTGCCCCAGAGGCCGAAACGAACAGCCTAGTTGATACCGAATCACTGAGAGAGCAGATTGGATTAGATTCCATGGACTTTCTTGATCTCGTGATGGAGTTGAGAAAGCGGCACAAAGTAGAAGTTCCTAAAGAAGACTACAAATACCTTAGCACCATGGAAAACTGTGTGAGCTATTTACTTCCGAAGTTTGGCAAGCTCGCGGCTTAGAAATTCGTTCAGACCATTTGGGTTATCGACCGGCAGAACATGATTGCCGGGAATCTCGCAAACTCTTGCCACCTTGGTCGCTAGAAAATTTTCGCGGTTGACGACGGTGTCCTGGTTCGGAAAGATCAGAAGCTTGTCGCCTTGAAATTCTTCCAGGAGCTTCACTTCGTCTAAGAACTCACAATTGAGAAGGCTAGCGGCGATGAACTGCCTCGCTTTGGGATCAGTGGAGAGGATGGAAGAACGGAGAAGGGATCTCTGATCTTTCCTGAGACTCAGCATGCTCTCGGCCAGAGCCTCTGCTTGGGCTTCCGTCAATTGACCCTGGAATAACAAATTCCCTAAGGAATCCTTGTTGAAGGCAGTTCCCACTGTCCCTAAATTCAGCGGCGGAGCACTGATAGTGATAATGGCCAAAGGGTTCAGTCTGGCGAGGAGATGGTGAACGATGTGTCCACCAAGAGAACAACCAACAAGAACGATGTCTGACATTTCGTGGATGCGGTCATAAACATCATTCACGATATCCTGAAACGATCTGACCGTACCAAGAGGCCTGTTGCCATGGCCCGGCAGATCGAGAGTCATTTTCTCAAAGCCTTCAACGTTGATCAGATCAAAGATAGAGCGATCTAAGCTGTTCCCATGAATGCAAATGAGTTTCACCATCGTTAGGATGCTTTTATGATCAGCCATCCATCAGAAACTGGTTTGGACTTGAAAGTGTTTTGTCCTGCGCTCACAAAATCATTGAGACCTTGAAAGTGGGCGAGGTTAAAGTTCTGTCTGAAAGTATTAAACTCCGAACTTAAATTGAATTCTTTGACAAAACTCTCATCTTTGGCGACGACAAAATGTTTTCCGCCTTCAAATTCGTAGAATGTATTCTGCTCATAGGAAAGCTTAACTCTGGCGAGTAATTTTTTAGCAGCGGTTTCGATCGAAGGACTGTTTCCGAGATCGCTCACCACACATGAGTGGATGTCTTTGAAACTGGTGAGATCAATGATGCTACCGACATTCCCTAATGTAAGGACTCCCTTGTTCATTAAAAAAAGAACGAGGTGCTCGATAAATTTAAGGTTTAAGGGGTTGTTCATGATCAAGAAATAGTCAGGATCAAATCCCGTGCTTTTCAAATAATCCCCGGTCACTTTGTCACCTAAACGCATGCGCATGAACTTGATTAAAGGGTAGGCCGTTCTCACAGAAGAGCCCAGCAAGTGCGAATACTGGTTCGGTATATCGAAACCACCGACGTTGCGCAGATCTTGGACTTTGAGCTTGCGGTCGCCTAAGTTTTCAATTTTCCCACTGAACAGACACCTTGGATCAAGGGAAAATTTTTCACAAATCGACAACCATTGAGCAGCGCTCAATTCAAGAATGCCTGCCTCTATTTTTGAAAGGGCCGACTGGGATGTTTCAATAATGGGAGCAAAATCAACTTGCTTCAGTTGGTAATACTTCCGAACGGCGCGCATAATCTGAAAGGAATAGTTATTCATATACTTTTGAATATCCTGAGGAGTGAGAACATGTCATTAAAAAAGAAGTTGAGGGCATATTCATTTTAGAATACAGTAATGCAATGAGCTTAGCTTTCCATTTTCATGACCTTAAAAATAAACTCGCCATCGTCTATTTTATGCTGGAGTGCGCTAAAGTTGGGCGAATTCCTCATGAGGAGCAGGTGACTGCTATTATTCAAAGGATCGATGAAATTTTGTCTGAAATTTCAAACACTTTAAAAGTTGAACCAGTAGCGCTGAATCTAGATGTCTGTGGGTATGAGGGTTTTTGGAACTTCCTTCAATTTGCTGTTCAAAAGCTCTCAAAGCTCTATCCAGAAATTCATCTTACGGTGAAGGATGGGGCAGGGAAATGGGCTGAGGAAGTTCATGTTTCTCTCAATTTGGCGATGCTCTATCAGGTGGTCGAGAATGCCGTTGAGAATTCAAAAAATGCTCACGCGACTCAAGTGATTTTGACACTAGCGATTGAGGATTCGCAACCGACGCTGATTTTGTCAGATGATGGTGAAGGTTTTCAAAAAACGTTGAAGCCTACTCCGCAAGAAAAAATTGTTTCCGGTCGTAGGATTATCAGTGAGAACCTGAAAGTGATGGGAGCAGTAGGAGTGTATTCAGAAAATCAAGACAGAGGTGTGAAGCTGACGATCACCTTCAACGCGGAGGTCACAGCTTGAATTCTAGTGCTATGACCGCGGTCCTGATCATCGGTGACAAGGACGTTTCATCTCGCCTCATCTTAGAGCTAAAAAAAAATGATCTCAGCTTCTTGTCATGTCCGGACATAGAAAGTTTTCTCTTGGAAGGTGTACCAAGTAAGGGGGCCCTTTACTTTATTGACTCGTCTTTAACGGGGGTCCCGTCAGTCAGACTCATCGAGCTTATTCGATCAGTGAATAAGGTTTCTCCGATTTTTGTTCTCTTAGAAAGTCATGATGCCAACACGGGCACTGCTTTTTTGGAAGCCGGTGCTGATGATTGCTTCACAGGAAGCGAGAGTATTCCCTACGTCTTTCTGAAGGCGATGAATCAATTCAGGAAAACGATGAGCATGACCGCTGGAAACATCGATCAGGGCCTGAAGCTCCTGCCTGAAGGTTACATGATTCTGAAGCATGGTAAGAAATTGAAGCTGACACCGACCGAGTTTAAAATTACCCAGGCCTTGATTGCGTTACAGGATGAAGTTTTATCCCGATCTTCGCTTATTGAGTTTCTTGAGGACAGCGGAAGCACGGAAAGAACGATTGATGTGCACATTTCGGCCCTCCGGAAAAAGTTGTCCGAAATTGATATCGAAATCAAAACCTTCCGAGGAAAGGGGTATCGGGTCATCTTAAACTTAGACGCGAATATTGCGTAGGAATTCTTGGATCGCTCTTCCCAAATCATCGCTCCTCAAAATGGAGACATAGCTAACTGACTACATTGTCAGTATTCCCAATTCTACTGTTTCCTCTGAAAATTGCCATTGCGTTGGGAGATCCAACCTGATGAGAAAATCTTTTCAAAAGGAAAAATGATGAAAGCTCTTATCTTGCTACTCGGCTTTGTTGGTCAGTTTGCCATGGCCTCCGATACGAATCGAGGCAACGTCAGTTATGAACTAGGACTGTTTAGTCAGAACTTCGCTGAAATGAAGGGCGAGGATTTCGGCGAGAAAGCATGGAGGGCGATCTTAGCGAATGACCCGTTCGGTGGGACTCATGCGACCATGTGGCGCTTACTCCCTGGCTTTGACAGCGGAATCCATACACATACCGCGAGCTATCACTCGGTTGTGATTGAAGGTGTCATCGAGAACACTTACCCCAGTCAGGCCAAGCCGGTGAGACTAAAGAAGGGCGGATATTTCACTGTCCTCGGTGGCGCTCGTCATATTACAAAATGCGTATCAAAGTCTGCTTGTGTGTTTTTCGGCGTTATGGACAAGCCTTTTGATTTCCATCCAGAAAAGACGAAGTAAGTCTAAAAAAGGAGAGTACTGACAAATTAGTCAGTATTCTCTCTTTTTTTAGAAATCTATAAAATCATTCAAAAAATAAGGAGCAGACAATGGCGGAACAATTAAAGCTTTGGGGATTCCCGGTGAGCCCTCATGTACGAACTGCAAGAATAACCTTTGAGGAAAAAAGCCTAGCTGTTGAATTCAAGGAGATCGGCCTCGATCATGTTGCGACTGACGACTATTTTCGGATCAACCCTTTCCGACAAATGCCGGCGCTCACAATTCACGATAGGAACCTCTACGAAACACCGGCACTGATGGTTTATGCCAATGACATCGGAAGCGGACCTGATCTCATTCCTCAGGACCCACTTGCCAAAGCAAAAATGTGGCAGTTCATTGGAATCGCCCAAAACCGGTTGTATAAGACGGGAGTTCTCCAGCTCTATTTTCAAAACGTTTTGACGAAAGTCTTCGGGATGGAACGCGACGAAAAAATAGCTAAGGATTCGATTCATCCAACGGTTGAGGCGCTCGATGTTCTTGAGAAAAACATCGAGAACGGTTTCATCGCTGGCGGAAAACTGACGATGGCGGATCTCTATTGTGGGGCAATGGTCGATTATGTGGAAAGAACCGCTGCGGGAAGAGGTGCCGTTCAAGAAAGAAAGAACGTAGATTTGTGGCTTTCTCAACTCAGAAAAAGACCAAGTTTTAAGAATACCTTCTCACCCATGCTTATTGGCTCTGATCAGCACTAAAACAATTCCTCCCTCTCGTCAGATCAGCTGACGAGAGGTATTCTTAACTGACAAACTTAACAGTGAGCTCCCATGGCCTACACGCATAAGATCAGTTCCACCAATTACCAGAATAAAGTAAAAGTGAAAGAAATTTGTCCCATCCTTCTTTCCTACAATTTCCTTGAGGGTAGATGGAAGACTCACGTCATGTGGGCGATACGGATCACGCCAATGCGCTTCGGAGAAATTCGCAAGGCGATCCCGCTCGCTACCGAACGCATGATCGCCAGAAGGGTAGCTGAACTTCTTGAACAGGGACTCATTGAATCCCTTGAGGTCCAAGGAATAAAAACCTATCGCCTGACGGAAGAGGGGAGAATGCTTTTGCCTCTTCTGAGAATGATGGGGAAAACGGGTGAGCTTCTTAAGCGAAGGCTCACCCGAAGAAGTTGAGGTCTAAATCGTGTAGCCACCATCGACGTAGATGGCCTGACCGTTGATCCCTTTGTTTTCCATAATGGCAATGACCGCACCCGCTAGGTCTTCTGAAGTTGAAAGTCTTTTCGTCGGAGTTTTGGATTTAAAGTTTTCTTCGTAGCCATGAAGTTCTTCCTGACTAAGAAAATCCCACATCGGAGTCAAAACAAACCCTGGCGCAACTGTATTGAAGCGGATGGGAGCGAGTTCAATCGCAAATGAGCGAGCCAATTGGTCAGCGATGGCCGTTGCTACGTTCGTGATCCATGACCCTTGATTCGGACGAAGGGTGGAAACCCCGCCCGTGAATGTTACCGAACCATTTGGATTCATCTTGGGCGTTAGGTATTGAATGAGTTTCGATGGACCCCAGAGCCGCTCTTCTATAGAAGATCGAAACGTCTCGAGATCTGTTGCGAGGAAGTTCCCGCCCGTGAAAGTACCGGCGGCGATGTAGACATGATCAACCTTTCCCTTAATCAGTGACGCCCAGGCAGAGATATCTTTCGTTCCGATATCTCCAGCGACGAAGTTTGCGCCAAATTCATTTGCGATCTTTTCGAGTCTCTCTTTTTTTCTCGCAACGAGGGTCAGTTTTGCGCCCTGTTTTTTTGCTGCGCGAGCGACAGCGAGCCCAATACCAGAAGTTGCACCGATGACGACGACATGTTGATCCTTAATCATAAATTCTCCTTTTCGTAAGAGGCATCATGAATGCATAAGGATCGAAACTCAATAACTGACAAAATTGTAAGCGTGATTACCTTATTTGGTTTTTGATACTGTTTTTTTATGATTGAATTACCTTATGTATGTTTTCCTTCAACACGCCAAGCATCTCCACATCCAGCAAGTCG
Source organism: Vaucheria bursata (assembly GCA_032358265.1). Classification (NCBI taxonomy): domain Eukaryota; class Xanthophyceae; order Vaucheriales; family Vaucheriaceae; genus Vaucheria; species Vaucheria bursata. The sequence continues at coordinate 12,102 of JAULBW010009550.1, forward strand.
TCGAGGGATTTGAAATTGTCCTCGGTTGGGAAACGAGAAACAAATACCGCATTCTCGACGAAAACATGCAGCCGATTGCCTACGCCGCTGAACAGGGAAACGGTTTTCTGAACTCAATCTCGAGGCAATTCTTTGGTCACTGGCGCGCCTTTAAAGTCACAGTATTTAATCAACAAAGACAGCCGGAATACTTACTCGATTTCCCCTTTCGCTGGTTCTTTAAAACTCTCTTTGTGACTGATGCCAACCGACGTCCCATCGGGAAGCTCGAACAGCGCTTCGCACTTTTTCGGAAGAAGTTTGATGTCTACGATCAGCACGAGCAATTGATCGCCAAAATAAATAGCTCGTTTTTTAAGTTCTGGACTTTCGAGTTCTACCAAAACGGTCAGAAAATTGGATCGATTCAGAAGAAGTGGTCGGGTGCTTTATTCGAGCTATTCACAGATAAAGATAATTTCGTGGTCACATTCGACGACTTGAGTCTGTCGGTTGAGACGAAGGTCTTGATTCTTTCGACGTGTTTGATGGTTGATATTATTTATTTTGAGAACAATGGCCGCCAGGGTGGGGTTGTTGATTTATTTGATTAATCTGAGTATCGAAGTTGGTTTTTTTCTGGGTAAAAATTTCATCACTTTATTCACCTAGTCTTTAATAGGAAAATGACTCAATGAAATTATGGATTACATTTATTCTCAGTCTCCTGTTTTCTTTTTCCGCTTTCTCCCAGAATTCTTCGGGCGGCGGACCTAGCAGACGGAAGTTCGGATTCTACGGCATGGGCACCCTCAAAGGGGGCATGGCGAACTTCGGTAGCGCCGACGGTGACGCCGTCGAGAAACGCTCTCTC
>JAULBW010009561.1:0-12934 GCA_032358265.1 Vaucheria bursata
TAGACTCTCAAGTGCTCCCATCATCGGATTCTGCTTCGGTCGCGCGATGTTCGTTGGTAAGTCGGGCGAAGTTAAGATTAATCCATGGCCGCAAGACCCAGACGATGCCGAAAGCACTTGCGGAAGTGCGCCAGCTCGCCCGACTTATCTATACCAATGACTATCTCGTGTCCGCGATGGTGGCGATTGCGATCCTTCGCCACGAGGGGAAATTCGTTCAGAATTACAATCCGAAGATCTTCGCGGGGTGGAAAACAATCCCGGATGAGACACTCGTTCGCGCGAGAAGATACTTCTGGGCGATGCCCGAATTGGTGGATCCGAGGCTCTCGGAAGAGTCCTACCAGCGCTTTTCGGAGATTTCTGTGGGTAAATGTCAGATGATATCAGAAGGCGTTTTCAAGAATCTCATCATCCGCGATCACCTCCAGAAAGTGTATCCGGGGGCGATAAAGAGGTTCAGCGAGAGCGTGAAAACCTCCCTCAATACGTGCAGAAAATCCCTCGTGCACGTGATGTGGAATGATCCCCTGTGGAAAGCCTTCGGACCGCGTCCCGACTACGAGAAAAGCCTCGTAAAACCTGAAAATGAGAGTGAATTGAAGTGGAAACTTCTTATGATTAGCCCGCGGATCGAGGAGCATTTCGCCCTCACGATGCTCACATTTTCGAGTCCGGATTACTTGAAACAATATCAAGAACTCGAACCGAAATCGGAGTGAGCTCCGAGGGTGGGGGGACCCCCTCCCTAGGGAGCTCCCTATGGGGCCCCTAGAGAGATTTGACATTCATGAGAACTTATAATTAAACTTGTCTTACAAACCAAAAAGAGAAATAAACATCTCTCAAACAAACGTCTGTGGAGGACATCATGGCTAAAGCCACTAAGAAAGCTACGAAGAAAGCTGCCCCGAAGAAAGCTACTGCTAAGAAAGCAACAGCTAAAAAAGCTACTGCTAAGAAAGCAGCTCCAGCTAAGAAAGCTACTGCTAAGAAAGCAGCTGCTCCAAAGAAAGCTAAGACTGCTCGCAAGCCAAACGCTGCGTTCATGAAAGCTCTCACTCCATCTGCTGAACTCGCAGCTGTTATCGGTGCAACTGCTGTTGCTCGTACAGAAGTTGTTAAGAAGCTTTGGGCTTACATCCGTAAGAACAACCTTCAGAACCCTAAGAACAAGAGAAACATTCTCGCTGACGAAAAACTTAAGAAAGTTTTCGGTAAAGGCGAAGTTTCTATGTTCGAACTCGCTTCACTCATCGGGAAGCACCTCAAGTAATTTCTATTCGTAAGAATTGAATTATAAAAAGAGCCCTCGCGAAAGCGGGGGCTTTTTTTTTGGATAAGAATATGAAAACCTCAAAAACCAAACATCAGATTCTGGGAACTCTTGGCGAAGAACTGGTGGCTAAAAAAGCCTCATGTCCAGATTGTCTCAGGGAAAGAACACTGAAAAAGCTCCCCGCAAATTTTAAGTGTGCGGATATTATCTGCGATTTTTGTGGGATGCTTGCGCAGGTTAAGTCAATGAACGTGACGAACCTCGAAGTGATGCCTACTTCTGTTTTGGGTGCAGCATGGGGACCTCAACAAGAAAGACTAAAAGAAGGCATTGTTTTCCACCTTTATATCGTTTTAAAGAACGAAAAGAAGACAGCGATTTATTTTCTTTCAAAAGAGGACCAAGTTAAGAGTATCTTTGTCCCTCGGAAACCTTTGAGCCTTACCGCACGTAGAGCAGGATGGCAGGGATTTATCTATGACCTGAGAAAGGTCAGTCACAAATTAGTTAAAATCTAAGGAATTTATGGAAAAACCATTCTCAGAAGCTTGCGAAAGAAACAAAGACCCCATACTCCAGGTGCTGCAGAAGGTGATCCTTCCGACGGACGAGCGGCTGCTCGAAGTGGGCTCCGGGACGGGTCAGCACGCGGAATATCTTTCGCCCAAGTTTCCGCGCCTCGAGTGGTACCCGACTGATAAAAACCTGATTCACTTAAAAGACATCTCCGGTCGCATGATCCAGAAGGCCCAGCGCCTGGATGTCGCCAAAGATGATTTCCCGAAACTCCGGTTCGACGTGGTCTTCACCGCCAATACCCTCCACATTATGCACTGGAAGGACTGTAAATCGTTTATCAAGACGCTGGGGCATCGGTTAAGGGAAGGATCGCGGGCCGTGTTCTACGGGCCTTTTAAGTACAATGGCGAGTATACGTCGGAGAGTAACCGGGAATTCGATGCGATGTTGAAGGCGCGAGATCCGTTAAGCGGGATTCGGGCCTTTGAGGACGTGAATACGAACATGGTGAAACAGGGTTTTGAACTGGTCGAGGACTACGAGATGCCGGCGAATAATCGGTGTTTGGTTTATGTGAGACTGAAGTTCGAGCCTAAGCGCTAAGACACTTTCTTTTTTGCATTCGGAAGATCAAAACGACAAAATTCTTTGTGGAAAGCTGCATCGATTGCTTCGGGTGTGACAGGTTTTCCTGACTGCTCGAGATCTTCGAGAAGACAAAGAACGATTGCTGCGACCGAATGCTTCGCAAGATGAGGATCATCTAAAGTCTTAAGATATTCATACAATTCGAAAATAGCTTTAGCCGAAATCATAAATTCTCCACCCGGAACTGTTCGGTAAAAAGAGATCGAAGGTTAGCGAACTCCGTCTCGAATGCGGATCAGGTCTCTTTTCAGCTGGTTAAGCATATTGATTCGAGAATCCCGAGTGACCTTATCTGCGCGCATGCGGGGAAATTAGCGACGAAACTCTTTCCCGAGAAGGAAAGAGATTCGTCACATAATTAAACATCGGAAATGAACGGGAAACTAGTCGAGCTTTTCGCGAACAGAATAGGGCAGGGGATGAATGCCTTGGATCGCACCATTTGCGTTCAGGTTTTTATTCTGACGTAGCTGGCTGATCTGGCCTCGAAATCGGAACTCCATCTTTGCCCAGACATCAATCTCGTTGAAGAAATCGATGCCCACGCGGTTCTCTTTCAAGAACGAAACTTTATCAAGATCAACTTTCGCAACCATGAGTTCCTCCTGAGAAAAAATTTAAAACCGTTAGAATTCGAAATTCAGAACAGGATAGGACAAGAAAATGGGACGGGATAAGAGAAGATTAAGGCCGGAACACTCGAAAATCCAGAGAAAAGATCAGCTCCGCCTCTCTTCAGTATACACCGTATCGGAATTTTCAAAAGAAGCTAAAGGAGGGCGTAATTCTTGTCAGAACTAGTTCAGTCATCCCGGAATGAATACTGAATCGTATGGAGATTTTGAGACGTATTGTTCTTGAGTGATTTTTTGTTTCGGAGTCGGCTGATCTGGTGACGTGACTGAAACTCCATCCGTGCCCAGACATCAATCTCATTCACATAATCGATCCCCGTATCGGACTCGTCATACTGGCTGACCTGATCGAGGTCGACGAAAGCGATGATAAGACTCATAGAAGCCTCCTCGTTCGAGATCGTATCAATTTTCGGGAGGGGGGAGGAAGGTGGGAAATATGTTCTCTTATTGGTCGCTTTCGCTACAATAAATCCATGTCATTTCACGCTGTTGATTTTGGAACTTCCAATTCCCTCCTAAATTACGTCTCAGATACGGGGGCGATTACACCCGTGCCTTTAAGTCCGGATGGGAGTTTCGTTCTTCGTTCGCTTTTCTACACACCTGAGCAGAATAAGTGGTTCTTTGGGAACGAGGCGATTGATGAGTACGTCGCTCGTGATGGCGAAGGCCGATTCTTTCGTTCGGTGAAAAAGTTTCTGCCGGAGCCGAGTTACAACGGCACGGAAGTTTTTAATAAGAAGATGAAGATTTCTGATCTCGTCGCCGTGATGCTTGGTGAAATGCGAAAGCGCGCCAATAAGTTTACGGGTGTCGACACGAAGAAGGTGGTCTTGGGAAGGCCAGCGCTTTATTCGCTCATTCCTGAGAATGATAAACTGGCACAGGATCGGATGGAAGCGGCCGCGAGGCTCGCGGGCTATGAAGAAATTGTTTTCTGTCCCGAGCCGATTGCGGCGGGGCTTGATTACATCGCAAGCGATAATGAAGAAAAAATTATTCTCATCACGGATTTCGGGGGAGGGACTTCAGACTTCACTCTCATGAAGATTCACCGTGGGAAGTTCTCCAAAGACGATATCCTGGGACTCTCGGGAATTTTCTCGGCCGGGGATGTCCTGGACGGAATGATGATGAGAGATTTCATCTCGCCGCATTTTGGATCCAAGTATGAGTATCAGTTTCCGGGGGGATCGAATGTGCTTCAGTTCCCGAGGGGACTCTTAAAGCTCATGTGTTCACCAGCGCACATTACCCATTTGCGTGAACGGGATACGTGGGAATTTCTCCAGCACATCAATAAATTTGCGCTCTCGGATCTGGATAAGGTTCGGATGCAAAATTTATTTAACCTGGTGGAGTGTCAGCTCGGGTTTCCGATGTTTAACGAAATTGAGAAAGTGAAGATCAAACTCGGAAAAGAGAAAGTAGTACCATTTGAGTTCCATACCATGGGTGTGGAAATCTCGGAGAGTGTGGATGTGCTCGATTACCGCGGGAGTGTGACGCCCACGGTGGAGGACATCATGAGCACGATGATGGAAGTCTTCACGCAGTCAGGGAAAACGCCCTCTGATGTGGTGCAGGTATGTCTGACGGGGGGGACGAGCCAGTTTCCGATGATCAAGGAAAGGCTCGCGAAGGTGTTTGGGAAAGAAAAATTAGTCGAGTTTAATATTTATCACTCAGTCGTTAATGGTCTGGGGCAGTTTGGAATAAAGAATTCCTAACGTCTCTCGCCGCCCATTTTTGAAATAAATCACACAACAACCTTAATTTTACGTTCCGAATATGCACTTGGATGCATATGCATTTGGGGGTATAATGAGGATGTGGGATACAAGGCCAAAATATGAAAAAGAAATCAAAAAAGCACGAATCTGATTTTTTTGTGCATGCCAAGAAAAGTCTGGGAAAAGCGGATTTTGGGCGGGCCGTGAAAAAAGGCCAAGAAAAGAGCTTTGAGCTTCGTCTCAAGATGGCCCGGGAGTTGGTTGGTCTCAACCAAACCGATCTCAAAGGGCTGACCCAGCCAGAGGTTTCTAAAATTGAAAAGCGTAAAGATCTAAAGATTTCTACGTTAGAGAAATACGCCAGGTCCATGGGGATGAGAATTAAGATTAGTCTTGTTCCTGAGGATGATGAAGATCAACAAATTGCTATTTATGGGTAGTGTTCTGAATGGTCTTTCTAAGTTTTCAGTAATATAGTCTTCGGATGAATGACTCCCGGCCCCCTCGTCGGCACCGGCACGGCAGAAACCGTGGACCGCATACTCAACCGACGGGACCCCTCAGCCTCGAGCAAAGATGTGTTCGGCAGTTTCCGAAACCATCTCTCGCGCGTGGGCGACAATATTTTTCGAACGGAAGGGCAACAGACCCTACCTGGGACGGGCAGCAATGCACGCTCTTCGTGCGCGGGCAGGGGGGAGACTATCAAGCGAATTTTGATTTCTCCCGCGTGGTCGAATTTAACGAGCTTCTGGCCTTCTGTGACTGTCCCGCTTTTGAGCGCGGACCTTTGTGTAAGCACCTTTGGGCGGCGGTCCTTCAGATTGAAAAATCCTCTCCGCCGCAGAATATTCCGGCCAGTGACACCCTAAGAATCCTTCGTGGAAAAGATATGGGCGCCAAAATCCATCGGGGCCCGGTGGCCCCTTGGAAAGATCGCCTGAATCAGCTTCAGGGAAAAATCACGCAAACCGGAGCTCTCGCTTTCATCGGCCCCACGGCAGCGTTCGTGATTCAGGTCAATGAAACCGCCTCCAGTGGGAAACTCGTGATGGATCTCTGGGTGAGAAGCCGGAATCCGCGCGGAGAATTGGGGCCCCTTCGTCCCACCCGCATGGCCAAAGACGGACTCGCGGAATACGGCGATATTTTTGACCAGGAAATCTTATCCACGTTACTCAGAACTTCGAATCCACAAAGCGGGAAGGTGACGACTCGGTTCACGCTTGATTCCGTGATCGAAGGACATGTCATCCCGCTTCTCGCGAACTCGGGAAAACTCTTTCTCTCTCGCTCGACCAATGGCTCACCAGATTCAGCTGAGCGCCCACTGCGACTCGACCGCGAGGCACCTTGGACGCTGGATCTCAAACTCTCTGTCGATGGCCCAGAATATTTTATCCTCGAAGGCAATATTAAGCGCCTCACGGAAACCCGCTCAGTCACGGCCCCTCTGGCGATTCTTCGCGGAGGATTTCTTATCTTTGAAGACCGGATCGGAAAATTCATCGATCCGAAGTTTGCGTACTGGGTAAACGGACTTCGGGGTCCGGAGTTTTTGATCCCGAGAGCACAGGGCGATCAATTCCTCACGGAAGTTCTGTTAAATCCTGGATCACCTCCTATTACCTGGCCCGAGAATCTGGGCTGGGTTATGAAAACAATTGAACCAAAACCCAAGGGTGTGTTTAAACCTCTGGGAAATAATCCGTCACTTGGTCGTATGACTTTGACGGTGAGTTTTGATTACGAGGGAAGAGAGATTCCGCTTTCTGATCTCGAGCTCAGTTTCATCGATGCTGAGAAGAAAATCTTTTATAAGAGAAACCAGAGCTTCGAAGAGAAGACTTTGGTGGATGCCCTCAAGATTCTCCGCGATCCGCAGGGAACGGGATCAGTTCCCACGAGTGATCTCACGCGTGCGGCGGGAGAGTTTGTTCAGAATGGCTGGGTGATTTTTATTGAGAATAAAAAGCTCCTTGAGCCTCGCGATTTTTCCATGAACATCTCTTCTATGACGGATTGGTTTGATCTCGATATGGACATCGATTTCGGAGATCTCACTCTGTCTCGCGCCGATCTCCTCGCGGCCCTTCAGGCAAAACAAGGTGTCGTAAGACTCTCGGATGGATCTCTCGGGATTCTGCCGGATGAGTGGACCAAACAATATTCGAATCTTTCCCAGTTCGGTGAGATGACCAAAGACGGAAACCTGCGGTTCAAAAAATCTCAGGGCCTTATGCTGAACGCGATGTTGGGGGAAAGTACCCATGTCGTGGCCGATAAGGGCTTCCAGACTTTCCGCGATAAGATCAAAAAATTTGATGGAGTAAAAACCGCCAAAGCTCCTGCGGGATTTGTGGGAGAACTCAGAAATTATCAGCAGGAAGGATTAACCTGGCTTCAGTTCCTTGAGGAATTTGAGACGGGCGGGATCCTCGCCGATGACATGGGTCTCGGTAAAACGATTCAGGTCTTAGCTTTTCTCATGAGTCGCGCGAAGAACAAAGACAAGCGCCCGCATCTCGTGATTACGCCGAAGTCTTTGGCGTTTAACTGGTACGATGAGGCGAAGAAATTTACTCCGTCCTTGAAGGTTGTTCGTTACGCGGGTTCGGGAAGAAATCAGAAAGCTCTCGAAGATGCCGATATAGTTGTCACGACTTACGGGACCTTGAAAGCTGATATTGAGAAACTTCAGACGATGAATTTTGATGTCGCGATTATCGATGAAGCCCAGGCGATCAAGAATCCTAAGTCTCAGGCAGCGATTGCGGTGAAAGAGATCAAGGCCGATCTTCGGATTGCGCTGACGGGTACGCCAATTGAAAACTCAGTGAATGATTTGTTGTCCATTCTTGATTTCACAAATCCGGGCCTCATTGGATCAAAAGAAATGAAAGGTGATCAGCTCGCCGTTCTTGGAAAAGTGCTGAAGCCTTTCATGCTCCGGAGAACGAAAGAAAAAGTTCTGACCGAACTTCCAGATCGCTCTGAGCAGGTTCTTTACTGCGAAATGGGTGCCGAAGAGCGTTCGTTCTACGTCGCTATTCGCGAAAAATACAAAGCTTCTATTGCTGAGAAGATCGATAAAACCGGTCTTGGTCAATCGAAGCTCCATGTCCTCGAAGCCTTACTTCGCCTTCGCCAGGCCGCTTGTCATTCGGGGATGATTGATCCGAAACGCGCCGGTGAACCAAGTGCCAAGATCGCGCAGCTCATCCAGCACATGCAAGAAGTCATTTCCGAGGGCCACAAGGTTCTCGTCTTCTCCCAGTTCACAAGCCTTCTCGCCCTCGTGAAGAAGCGTCTCGATGAAGTGGGGATCGTGTATGAGTACCTCGATGGTCAGACTGATGATCGCAAAACTCCTGTTGATCGTTTCCAGACGGATAAGAGTGTTCCAGCGTTCTTAATTAGCTTAAAGGCTGGGGGAACGGGCCTCAATCTCACTGCTGCTGATTACGTGTTTATACTTGATCCTTGGTGGAATCCTGCTGTCGAAGCGCAGGCGATTGGTCGCGCTCATCGCATGGGTCAGACCAATAAAGTGATTGCGTATCGGATGATTGCAAGAGGGACGGTTGAGGAGAAGATTCTCGATCTCCAGAGAACGAAGAAGGATCTTGCGGAGTCGATCGTGAGTGAGGATGGGGATTTCATGAAGAAGCTCACGAAGGAAGATCTGGAGATGCTCCTCGAGTAGAGTTTTCTCTTCTTCAGATAATCTTTTCCAACGACAGCGAACTTGACCGATTTAGTAATAGAAAGCCTCTTTTCCTGAAATCACCATAATATTTAAATACTCAAGTAAATTCGGAGCAGCTTTTGTTACGAATGGCCAATCGCTTGGCTTAGACTTCCCCGTCGTTTTATTAAAAATAAAGTTTAAGTTACCGATTAGATGAAAAATTATAATCGTGGAGTTCTGAATTGAATTTTTTTAAAAAGCTATCCATAACAAATAAGATTTTGCTCTTAACTATCTCCAGTTTATTTATCACGGCCTTGGTCAACGCGCTCCAGTTTTCTAGTGTGATAAAAAAGATTGAAAATGATGCTGGAATTATCTTTCAAGGACATGCCGAATCTTTCGCTCAGTCAGTGGCCGCACAATTTTTTGAAAGATATGGTGATGTACAAGCTTTTGCTGTCAATGAAGTCTTTCGGAGTAATGATCAGTCGAAAATGATAGATGCCCTAAATACGTATGTCGCTCTGTATGGAATTTATGACCTTGTCATGTATACAGATCTGAATGGTAAATTGATTGCTGTTAATTCCAAAACGCCACAAGGCAATCCATTAAACACAAATAGTCTGTACAATAAAAATTATAAAGACTCCTTATGGTTTGACTCAGTCATAAGAAATGAATTCACAGAAGATAAGACAAAAGGCTTCGTGAATACCTTCTTCGAAGATGTACATTTGGATAAATACATCGAGACAGCTTACGGTCAACCTAAGTTCGCAACATCCTTTAGTGCATTCGTAAAAGATTCAGCTGGAAAACCAATCGGCATTATTTCGAATCGAGCGAATGTTTCCTGGTTCGTCTATGGAGTGAAGGAGTTAATGACCTTAATCAAAAGTGAAGGTTACAATCAAAGTGAAATAACAGTGGCCAACAAACAGGGACAAGTGATTGCCCATTTCTCCGACAACGCTGACACTCAAGATGGAGATTCACAAATCCTTAAGGTGAATTTATTGAAAAAAAAGGATCCCAGTATTATTGCAGCTCTTCAAGGGAAAGCAGGTCAAATAAGGTCTTTTAATATTCAAAAGAAAGCAGATGAATTAATTGGCTACTCCTCAATTAAAAGCCCAAAATTTATCGATAGTATTGGTTGGGTAGTTTCTATAAGAATTCCTGAGGTCGAAGCATTTAAACTGCCTCATTCTGCTGCGAAAAGATTTTACCTGATCCTTTTGGCTTTATTTTTAGTGTGCCTCATTATCGTATATGCTGCTGCCAAAGCAATCGGAAAACCAATCCAGCAAGTTTCGCAGACTTTGAACACTTCCATCGTAAAAGTTAAAGATATGGGTGAAAATTTACAAAGTATTTCTCTTCAACTTCAGAAAAGCGCTACACTCCAAACCTCATCCGTTGAGGAATCAGTCGCAGCTTTAAGTCAAATGAGCAAAATGATTTCGCAAACATCTCTTAATGTTAAACACTCGCTTAATAGAAGTGAGTTGCTGGCCCAAGACACTCGCCATGGTAAAGAAATTATGGAGGAATTACTTGGTGCTATGATGGATTTGAAAAACTCAAATTCGATGCTACAAGCGATCAATACCACTATTACGGATATTCAAACTAAGGCCAATGTCATCAATGACATTGTTTTTAAAACTCAATTGCTGTCATTCAATGCCTCTATTGAAGCGGCGAGAGCCGGACAACAAGGAAGAGGTTTTTCTATTGTGGCAACTGAGGTCGGCAATTTGGCCCAAATGACGGGGAATGCAGCACATGAAATTGAAACACTTATCATAGATGGTCAGTCGAATATTTCTAACATCCTAAGAAGCATTGAAGAGAAGGTGTCCAATAGTCAAAAGATTTGTGAAACAGCTTTTAAGATTTTTGATAGCATCTATAAAAAATCAGATGAGATCAATTCTGAAGTAAAGGCCATAACGAGTGCTACTGAACAGCAAGAAGTTGGTATCAATCAAATGAATCTTTCTATGAAGCAAATGGACTCCATTTCAAAAACGACTAATATTAGCTGTATTAAATCAAATGAAGCAGTCTCCGATTTATTTAAAGAATCCACTTCTCTAGACAAGAGTAGAATGGATTTAAATGTCATTTTGGAAGGGGCTGACCGTACCTCGATATCTTAATTCAGTTACCTAATGATTTTCCACGAGTCTTAAAGCACAAAGCAGATGCCATGAAGTGAATAATCGGTACCATTAGAATTTGCTTTAAGCAGTGCTTACGTATAAGTGTGCTGGAACCGAAAAACTAGTCAGTACTTACAGGTGCTTGGGCAAGAAGCAGAAGCTTGGGTAAATAACACGATCTGCCTCATAACTCGAAGGTCCTAGAGAACCAAGGCTTTCAATCTTTAGAATTATGGATTCATTGTAGTTTACGCTTATGCCGATGATGTAAGTCATGAGCGCACATTTAAAGTCGATCCAAGATGTTTCCTCTGCAATTGTTAAATCCAGAGAAGCACCCAAAGTCATTATAGATTTACCCAGATTAAAAGATACTTCTCATTTGGTTCACTCCATCCGAGAGGTTTCCAATTCGTTTTTGGCTCGTCCCATTCAAAAGGTAGAACAAAAAGAAGTTCCTCGCTTTGACCATGTAATTGACTCCATAAAAACGATTAGTCTTATGACTCTGAATGATAATTCCAGAGTTAAGTTCAATGCGACGGAAGGTGCTGCTTTATTAAATTTCTTAAATAAGGAAGAAAGTGAGAATTTTCATTCTGACTTTCTTAGCGGCTTTTTAGATACAAAAAAATCAGGAGTACTTGCCGGTGCATTTTTTGCGGAACTTGTGAAGTTTGCCATTGGGGATCAAATTCCAATTCCCAGTCATGTGGTGTCCAGACGTGAAATAACTCTATCTGAAATTCTCCCCGGAGTACGTAATGAGATTGCGTCCAGGAGAATTGATATCATTGCTCATTCAAATGATTATCTAATCGTGATTGAGAATAAAGTGAACACTTATGAATCTACTTCTCAGACGACTGATTACCATGAGGTTGCACAACAGTTTAATGCGAATCTTATAAAGCCTAAAAGACTAGTTGAGATATTGCTTTCTCCTAGGGGGGATACACCCGATTGCAATTCCTATGTCCCAATGACTTATCATCATTTGTTTTTGATTTTGCTGGGCCTTCAAGACAAAGTCCAGGAAGAAGGGCAATTAAGGTTTTTAAATCTCTACCTTGAATCACTCTTTAAAAATTATTTTAAATCGAATCAAAACTATAAAGACTTTATATCCAATTTCTGGAGGAACTATGAAAGATAATATGAAATTTACTGATGTTGCCTTGGCCTATTCAGCCAATCTTCAGAATCTAGATGAAGCCCGACAAATCTTTGAGAAGGAATGTAGAAATTTAAATAGCATTGTTCTTGATTTGGCTAACGAGAAGTGTGTCAGTCGCAATAAAGATCGCACGAATTCGCTTCGTAAAAAGTTTTTCTGGCAAGATATTAGTGATTCTGAATCTTCAAGGCGATCAAGTCATTGGCTAAGTTTCCTGCAAGGAACTTCAGTATCAATTTCGCTAAAAGCGCCAGGAAGAAAGAATTTTGAAAAGGATAAAGCGTTTCTTTATTTTGAAATTTCCTTCGATGCAGAATTCAAGCGTTACATGTTCACAGTGCATTTTAGAAATGATTATGCTCGTAACGACCAGCTAGATGAAAGACTTTTTTCTTTGGCTCAAGCAAAGCCGGAAAAATTTCCTAATCCAAGACACATTAAGCAGTCCTGCGCAATCCTAGGTGTATGGGAGCTTAATCAGAATTTAGTAGAAAGTCTCAATGAGGTAGTGATTAGCTCGCTAGACTTGGTTCAAGAGATGATTGAGCTTGAACTTCCGGATTCACTTTATTTGGCCGCAGTTGAAGAGACTTCGAATCAGGATCAAAAGGATCCTGCGGCCTAATATGAATGATGAGGCACGATATAAAGCTATTAGACATGTGCTGGAGACTATCTTCACCTCTCAGAAGATTCTAAAGACGCTTGCCCCCGAATATGGCTGGACTGGTATGGGTAATCTTTTGGGCGACTATGGCGAATGCATAGCTATGGGTTTGTATGATCTTAAGAAAGCAGATACTGGCTCGAATGATTTTGATGCCATCACTAAAGATGGTCTGACTGTTCAAATCAAGGCCAATCATGCTTCTGAACATATTGGCTTCCGAGGTAATTCAGACTTAATGCTTGTTCTCCACGTTGATGACAATGCTGATGTCACAGAACTTTACTATGGTCCATTTAGCCTGGTGACAGCCATTGTCACATCAGGCCTCTAAGTACGCCAATCGCGTTTCGTTTGAAGTTCTTTCGCAAAACTCTCCGCGCCTTCTTAGAGGACTCCCCGAAAAAG
>JAULBW010009572.1:0-12927 GCA_032358265.1 Vaucheria bursata
GAAGAATTTCAGGTTGGTGATTTTGTATATCTGAGTAAGCAAAACATTCAAACTACTAGGCCATGTTTGAAGTTGGACTGGAAACGTTTGGGACCGTACAGAGTTAGTCAGAAGATCAACCAAGTTGCTTATAAATTATAATTACCAGCTACTATATCCTAAATACATAATGTCTTCCATATTTTGCTATTATCACGTCACAAAACATCCAAGTTACCCGATCAAAAATGTTATGTGCCACAACCCATATACATCAATGACACTGGGGAACTCTACGAAGTTGCAGACATTTTGGATGTTAAGAAAGTTTGCGGAAAGTTTCATTTCTTGATATCTTGGAAAGGTTATCCAGACTCAGATAATTCATGGGAACCAGAAGAGAACTTGGTAAACTGTCGTGAACTTGTTGAAGATTTTAAACATCGATTTCAAGAGTGTATGGAATCCACGGCAAGGGGGGCGCATGTCAGAATCTGATCTGTTTCGCCGTGATCTGTTATTGAACTGTGACACTATGGACTTAATTCGTCTAATATGTGTATTCTTGTAAAGTACATTCTCATTAGTGTGTTCTCATTAGTGTGTTCTCATATGCATGTACTCTTAAGTAGTATTGTGTTGACAAGATTTGTTCTTGGCAACACATGAATAAGGATTAATACATTATTGGCTGTGTGTGTTTTCTTTGGATTTCTGGTTATGCTTATTATTGGTTATGTGCATAGTCTTTAATCTATTGATTTCTAACATATTGGATGGCTATTTTTTGTACTTCAATATTGTCAACTTGAAAGAAAGTTTGACTTAGTCCCTAAAATGTCCCCTGTAAAATTGGGATAGGTCATTTAATATGATAGTGTAGTTTAAGCAAGTCTATGGACCATTTAAAGTACTGAATCATCTGAAGTGTTTGAGCTGCTCATGGAGAGTATTTTATACAGCTAAATAGGTCCATGCACATAATGTTTCAGTTCAAGCTTGTCTTCAAGAAAGTGTTAACCAAACATTCAGTATGCAGGTGTTAGGAACTAACTTTCTTAGGGACTAATTCTATCTTTATAGCTGCAGTCAGTGTTTATTTATGACATTCCAAGTAAATTGGCTGCACAGATGCCAGTAGGGTTATATATTTTGCTATGTTGACAAAGTTAGCTCACTTCTATCAACACAATTAGTGCATAATTAAAATATTCACATTTCTGCCACAGTTTCTTGTGCTTTGTTGTGTTTCATGTTTCTAACATTGCGTAAGTATATGTAAATTGATAAAGAGAGCAATAAAAAGTGTTTACTGATACCAAAGACAATTCAATATCATTTACTTTGACAACAATAACAATAAGAAGTATCAGGGGTTTAATAATAAGGTAAATTTCAGCAGTTATAATACATACACAAATTATAAATTAGAAAAAAATTATTAGTCTGCCAATATTCTGAAGTGATTCACATTACTGTTGGAACTTACAATCTCAATAAGTCAAGTCATAGAAGTTCTTGTCTGAAATATTTTTGGGCTCACATGGATATGGCAATTTAGTATATGACATGATTAATGGTGTAGTATTGAATGTACCAACAATGTTGTTGATGAGATAAAATCTGCTCTATCTGTATCACTAGAGTAATATTTAACTGTCTATGATTACACTGTTAAATTTTCATTTTGTCTGATTAATTTGGCAACAAATATTTATTTATTCATTACAGGACTACATCTTATGTTATAGAATTCAACCAGATGTAGTTCAATATAGAAAATATGAAGCATACTGTCAGGAATTAACTTATATTGTAAGTTAATATATTTTATCTATTTTAGCTGCAGATGTTCTTATTAGGAACATTCTTTACTTTTATACTAGTCACATTCTCAATAAGTGGCTAGCCATACAATAGGTCAAAAATTAGTAATGTTGTGTTTGAGAAGTGTAATCACTTCTCACAACACAGGTCGAGATATACTGTATAATTGAGCTCTTACTCTCTTACATTTTTTGCCTGTTTTGTTGTACGTCCCAACACATACTTCATATTTCATTGAAGCAAACTATTTACAAAGATAAAGATGAAAAGTTTTTAGTGGAGGATAACAATAGTTTGTATAACATAGTATATTCTACAAAAAAGACAATCTTTATTTGTTAAACCAAATATGTCAATGTTCAGTGGTAAATATAGTGCTAAATTATGCATTTTGCTTCACTGCAAAAAATTAGAACTTGTGTATTTTATCTTTAAAAAAAATTCATGTTTTAGATTAACTTAGCCTGATCTTCAATTCCAAAAAGCAATAAAAAAATAAAATAACATTTCACAATTTTTGAAGAGTGTGATATTTAATCTAAGTTTCTGAACTTTTGTTATTGTGATAATTACTCACAATAATAATTATTTGTTTCTTGAATTGATTGCACAAATGATTTGTTGACCAATTAAATAGCAGTACAAGTTCATTGCAAATGTGACTGTTGAAAGCGTAAACTCAGACAGCTAACTTTGTTGATAAGTGAAAAAATAAGGTGCATATTGCAATGCTAAGATTGCAACATGAAAATGAAGCCAAATAGAAAATGAATGTAAGCAAACAAAACAAAAAGAAGAATCAAAACAATATATTAAGAAATGTAAAACAAGATTAAATAAAAAAAACTTAAACTACATGTGCCAGGAAGCACATTAGCACAGAAATAGTTAACCTCTTTGTAATGCAAACAAACATTTAAACATAAATCATACAGTATATATTACTGTGTTGCTTGAAGTGAACTCTAGCAATGCAACACAGACAGCTATTCAATCACATAATGGACCAGTAGTAATTGCGCTGTGGCACTATTCGATTGGCTAAAGTGAGAATATTATGTCAGCAGTCAGAATTCTTAAACTGAGAACAGAAACAATGATGCAGCTACCATAATTATAGGATTAACCGTTAACTGATTAATTTCTAACACATAATGTAAAAAGAAGAGAGCAGAAAAAGGGGAGAAATATGCAAACAGTGAGAGTTATGTAATTGCATTGAATGCATTGCATCTTAATAACCTCTTTAATTCACTGTAGAAATTTTTTCCTTAAAATGTGTAAAACTTTCCATGATATGTACAACATTCTGATTCTTGTACTTGCATACATGCAGAAGATCCTAGAAACCAAATGTTTACTTGGAACTGTAGAAATGTAAGCATGAATTGTAAAGAAGCACAGATATGTAATCAACAATGACTGATAATCTTGAAAAGGAAATGTAGCAATAACTGCAGAAGTCCTGACAATTCTGAGGTACATTTACGCAGTCATATAACATTTAATATTTTTAATTTGTGTAAAATCTCTTACATTACACAGACTTTTTCTCAGAAACTGGTCAGATTATTTCTCTAGTTATTTAACATACTCAGTTTTTACCACTTGAGTTTAAAATAATCTTAGCAATGACTTGCTGATTAAAAATTTTTGCTCAAAATTTTCAAGAAAACTAGTAAAACTGGCCTAGATAAACAACCCATATTTCCATACACATTTCTGTATTTGAACTATGACCCAGAAGTTATAAATAACATCAATGACTAAGGTGACAAAGGTGGGCAATAAAAAATCTTGCATTACCAACAAAACGGTGAAAATTATTCTTTTTTAGTTGATAGCAAGAGAATTTTGGTAAAATCTTTTCATTAAAAAAGCTGAGTACTGGCCCTTTTAATGGTGGGGCAGATTCTTCTTCTTGTTGCCTTGCAGTGGTGCACCTAGTTCTTTCCTTATATATGCTGTGTATTACTTTGAGTTATAGAAGCTCTGCTGCTTAATAGTTTTAAATATGCCTGGTTTCAGAAGATCTCAATAAACTGTAACATCTACACAAGCAATCTCAAAAGTCATTGAATCTTGGGTACAGAAATGAGGGAATGTAATTTGATTTATAGACTTTTTAGTTATGATACTTATATGGAAAAATCAAGAAATTCAATTCTATGAAATTGTTAGGAGCGTATTGTTTGATATAATGAAGAATAGTAAGAAAACAGTTGACTACAGAATCTACCAATACATTTCCTAAATTAAGTTTGTCTTGACACTACCTGTAAATTTTCTCTGTACCAAATGGTTTGTAAAACTGTCTGTTATGGTATACAAATACAAATTTGCAGAGAAAATTTAGTATAACTTGAAGGCACAATTAATCTATTAAATTAAAATTTTTTAGCTATGTTGATATAGTTTTCAAATGAATTTAATGAGAGGAAAAATTCATGAATAATGTTATGAAATGAGATTCAAGTGTAAAAAACAGAGGGAGCAATTTGTACTTTCTGCGGAAATCAGATATTGCAGTGTTGAAATTGTTTGACACGTGACTATTGGCATATGACTTAACAATTTTAATTCAGTTGGTGCACAAATCTCACTATCTAGCACCACATAATTCTTGTTCTTCTAAAAATCAACAAAACACACCTGTATGTCTATAAAATATCAAACATTGTCAAGTTAAAAAAAGAAAAAAGTTTTTTCTTTTAAGGTAATTAGAGCTGGATAGGAAGCCCAAAATTCATGAGCACTGGGATGCACATCCTGGATTAATGCGGTAGAAACACAGCACAAATTAAGTTTGCATACTGATGTTAGGCACTTAACTCAATTTCTACCTGCATTCACTGAAATATGGTGCCAATTTGAATATCATACAGATTATTTAACTGTGCTAATCAAAAACGCGCTAATCAAGGGATTACTATGCAATTCAAATTGAACAAAAGGAGGCAAAAAAATGTCTCAGAAGAATTAGACACAAGAACATACCAATATTACTTGATAATGTATTTACAAAACAGTTTTTAAAGTTTCTCATCTGCTTTCGTATCACTCAAATCAGCTCCTAGTTCCCTCAATTCGGTCTCAGGCCCCGAAATAGGGGCTCTAGGATTGTCAGGGGAATTACCTCCAGGGGATTGTCCTACCCTCTTATTTAGTTTTGCTAATATAGGGCCATAGGCATCTTCCCATGTAACTACATCACCAACTACAATCTTTAGCGCTAATTTCGATAAACCATGGTATGCATCCATTGTAAATAACATAATAATTGCGCAAAAAATGACAAGTAATCCTAATAAGGGATGCGACATGCTGCCGATGTGTTTGGCCGATGGCGCCTTCGTTGTATGTGACCAGCCGTAATGATATGCCACATTTGCTAGTAACTGTGCCATTGCATCATAAACAAAATCTGCATAATGAACTCCATCATACGAATCAATTTCTCTTTTGTTTGTAATTTCGTAACCATCAATAACTGCAGACATCTGATTCATTAAAGGGGAATAACCTGCTGAATTGCGGTACTGGCTAACGGTGTTATCTGTTAACCACTCACGCTTCTCAGGCGTTAAGCGTTCTTCAACAACAGCATTAGTCGTTACCCAAATCTTTAATGCACTGCTAAATATTGGGTTCTCTAACGCATGATTAATATATGTTAACTGATTGTTATAAGCATTTACATCTCTAATGTGTAACGCATCCCATAACCCAATCCCAATAACAATCATATCATTAACCTTACTGGCTGTTACCATATCTGTTATCTTTTCAGTAACGTTTTCCGCAAATGGCGCCCACTGGAAAGAAATTTCTGCGGAAATTTCAGTACTCTTCCATGAAAGATCTGTGTGTTTTTCTACTGTTGCATCGTGAGCTTCTGGTGTTGGATATCCTAAACTTCGAATGTATGCATAGTATGTCATACGCTGTGTGCTGTCGCCTAAAAATGTTATAGTTTTTCCATAAATCTTTGATTTCATTTCGTCAGGCTGAATGTATCTAAAATGGCAATCATCTGGAATATCGACCCACCGCCAAGAATGAGAATCGCAATATAGAGCATGAGTTTCAGCACAAGTTCCGACGTCCTAAAAAATAAGATAAAATACAGTAATAATCAGATGTAGCGAATCTGTCGACTGGACCACCTAATAAGTTCGTCATATCCGGAATTTGCTATACCTAAAAATCTGAAGCTGAACTTGGCAAAATATGGTATTTTTATTTACGTGCTGTACATGAAAATCTGTTTAGCAAGAAAACTCGATAAGTGGACGGTAACATGCGGATTTCTTTGTCTAACAAAATGAACACGTAAATGGAATGACTAGAATAGAATGGAAGAAATTTGACTTGTGTAGTTTGTATTTTTATATAATTTAAAAGTTACTATTCAGAGCACAGTAGTATCTGAGAACTTTTTTCAGTAATATTTTTCACTTATGAGCCTTGCATACCTAAATGCCTCATTAAGTAAGACATTTTTATCAGCGAAATGTCCAACTTAGAATATTTCACTGTATGTACTTTACTAGACTTACCGATTCCCATAATCCATGGTTGATATTCGCCAAACAGTGATCATGTGGCCCAATGATACCTCCAAAACTTCCATCTTTACCTGTCACACCCCCATCCATTATTCCCTCAAAAAATAAAATCCCCCCTGAAAGAGCAATTGTCCCCAAAACAAGGACCCATATATTCCCTGCCCGAACTAAACCCCCTGAATAATCCCCTCCAACAGTAGATTGGGGAGAAGAAGCTGCTTTGCTACGACGAGAAAGCGCCACGTGTAAGCATAATAACGCTCCAATGCCAATCATAAATATGGCCCCGATAACCAAAAAAGGCCCTGCATTTACTTCCACCAATAAAAAGGATACACCGAAAGCCAGTACAAAGATTGAAATAATTCCAGAGATATTTCGAATACAAGAGTTTCTATCATCGGGCAGAAGCATTCCTCGCAAACTCATGGTTAACCGGTAGAGCTCTTTACTTAGCATAACATATAACACAGTGGTAACGACCATGTTAAGCCTTGGATAACTGGGAACCAGCGTTAATACCGTTTTTGCGTTACTAGTTAACCAAATATGGTGTTGCATGAGATAGGTTTCGAGCGTGATTTTTCCGATCGAATGAAGTGGTTCTACGTAATGAATTCTCAAAGTCGGATTTAAATTTCGAATAAATATATAAGTCAATAATGGAATTATCACCCCGTAATACGCGTTATTATCATTGTACTGAAGCTTAGGCTGAGGCAAAATCTTGACCACCCACCAAATAAATGCTGAAAGCATACATACTGACACACTTCCTTTAATGAGCCACTGCTGTTTAAATGGAAGTGCTTCCACTTTTTTCACCCATAATGCCGTAACGGGGAAATTTAACGCAAAAATCTACTCAGAATTAAAAAAGTGAATTTCTAATGAATTTTTTAAAACTGGTGCAATGCAATACTAAGTCATGAATCCATGCAAAACCAGCCAGTAATAATATACTGAATTTAGATTCAGCAATGTAACATTTCATCATCAAATAAACGTAACTTTTACTGTTTTTTAAATTTTTTCATAAAATTGCGGAATTTTCTTTCCATTAAATTGTAAATTTTGGAATCTCACCAGTAAGAATCCTTTTAAGAAAACTTTTGAACTTGATAAGAAATGAGTAATATGCTAACTTAAACTTTCAAATAAAAATTCATGCCTTTACGACACATTTTCTACAGTAAGAATCACATAAGAGTTTGTTACAAATTTATATCTTTCTACCAAACTCCAAACATTTCACTTTTCCACTAAATTCTAACCGTGCCGTCGTAAATTTTTCAATATTACTTTAGCTGCACAATTAAAGCAAATTTCAGATACAATAAATTTGCTTTGAAATAATTTTCACTAATAAAAAATAAACAAAAAAACATGTTTTGTTCAGCTTTAGACTTTTGGGTATAACGAATTCTGTATGTAACAAATTCGTTTTCAACAAATTTTCCAATGCAACGAATATGGGAAAATTTCATATTCTATCCAAGGTATATCTTCGTGTACAACGAATTTTTGATATAACGACTGAATTCGGTGGTTCTAACAAATTAGTCATATCTAATGTACAGAGAAATTTAACTATACCATCAAGTAAAGCTCCATTACTCTGAAATTCCTCTATATAACTTAATTAAAGCACATATTTACTTCACTAGGAGAAAAAAGACTTACCATGCCCAAAAACGTACTCCAGTGATCTAAGCTACTTCGAAAATACCACTCCCACATTGTCCCGCTTCCCGCACCTATTTTAGGCGATTGCCCTAGGAAGAAGAAAATTTTTTCGAAAATCCCTAAATTTGCATCCCATACTAAGTATATAAATCCGGCCGCAATCAACAATTTCACTCGAATCGCTTTTGTATAATTCGTTTTCGAAGCGATTCTCATAATCAAGTACACCATCAGGAAATAAAACGTGTGTAACGGACAGATATAATAGAGAATATACGTATTTCCAAGAGTCAAACATAGCAACGTGACTAAGAAGTTAAGTCGCCAGAGCATTTGCAAAAGCCGAACTAAGCCATAATCAGCTTTTAGGTAAAAAAAGCTGAGATTTCCGAATCCAGTCATCCATACGTATGAAGTTATCATTACTCGAACAGAATTGTAAACTTCGTGTGCACTGAAATAGTGATAGAGAAGGAAAATGAACTGCATCCAGCCCTTCCATTCTTCCGTTTGTTCACGATTTAATACGTCGCTGCATTTGCCTTTTCGGACGTTCAGTGCACATGCTATAGCGAGAAGGGCGACCATGCACCAAAATGTGTCCATATCGTGCACCTGTAAGGACCATAAATAAAAATATCATGAAAATTGAAGAAGTTTTAATTGCAAAATTTTGTAGTAAATAATTATGGAAGATTGCTTAAAAACTTTGACAACTTTTCAACTCATTATAAAAAAAGTTAATTTTGCGTGGATTGATGAAAACCACAGGTATAAATTTAGATATAAATGCATAATATAGGTCAATAAATAACGGAATAAATGGAAATAGACAGTGATAACTATGTCACTAGTGGCAGAAGATTTCAAACATTAATTAACATACGATTACAGTGAAATGAGAGAAACGAGCTCTAAGTTATGCTGAATTTATCAAACGGGCGATGTGTGTACTCGAGGCCATTAAAAAAAATCTATAAACAAAAAATTCTTTAAGTGATAGAAGATTAGAAAGGGAAAATGCATACTTTGAAGATTTTTAGTTTGCATGTGTTCAATTTCTGTACTCAAGAACTTAAAAGAATAATTGCTGCATTAGTAGGCACGATTCAAATTTCGGATACATCGAAATAGCTACTATGAAACGTATTGATCGATATACAACTTATATATATTTGGCCATAGTAAATCTTTTTGGTTTGCATCTTCAACATTAAAAATACATGAAATATTTATATAGGAAAAGGGCAAACTGAATGTGCCGATTACAATCTTAGTGACATTTCATCCAGAAATTTCAACAGAGAATTTTAAAATATTACAAAAATTAAGATTTTTTGGTGATTGCACCAAATTTATATTTATACTAAATAATAAATGTGAAGCTCGATTTAAGAAACAGGTCTAAATTTTTTGTACAGCATTTAGTATTGTATCATTTTATTAGCTACTCCACGAAATTTTACAATCAAAGTCGCAAAAGTTTTTTTAGAAATTATCGATAATTGGTCATAAGTATATGCAGCTTCGTGAGTTACAGAGCGAAAAACATGTAAAATTAAAAATACTAAAATATTTCGAAGTGAAATGCCAACCCTGCACAAAAACTATAAAGCACCTCTTATTTCTATCCTCTATATTGCTCACCTTTGATTCATGAGGGAAAATCGGGTGCCTCTCGCAAATATATATGGTAAGAAGTATTAAACCAAGTCTAAATAATTCCGAGCTGAATGCATGGATTGACTTGATATTCATAGATAAAGGACCAGAGAGTTGCTTTCCCTTATGGGCACTTGGTATTTTACCATTGGATGTCGGCACTAATTCATATTCTACTGAATGAGAAATTTTAGCCAGGCGCTCTTGATTCCATAGAGAAAGAGTAACAACTGCATTCGTTCCAAATATCAACAGCAATGCAAGAGGGGAAACCTCCTCCATTGCAACAAGAAATATTTGAATTGTCCTATTAGAAATTATTACGAAATGCTAAGAGGTTTACACTATACACATAAAGTCGACTCGATCTCTCTGCTAACTCCTAGAATGTCTCTAATTTATTTACGTTTTGGAAAAATTTATCAAATAATTGATATAAACTTAATATGAGCGATTTTAACTGTACTAATCGCATGTAATTGGATATAAGGTTGATTTTATTATGATAGTTCGTTAAAAGCCGTAATTTAATAACTACTGGAATTTTTTTTCTGGTTCTCTCCTGAAATTTGGTGATATTCAAATTTAATCTAATTAAGACTAAATAACCGATAACCGTAACCGTATTTCATCCATTAATAAATGGTCACATTTTTAAGATGATTACTGTTTTGAAATCATCAAGCTAACATTTACACCTCGCTAAATTAAGATGTAAGTACGAATTGAATTGAATTCGAGCCTTGCGCTCAGTAACATCTGAAATAGCGTGCCCTCCAAATACTTCGATAACTTCAAAATAAATAAGTCAATTTTTTCGTTAGCACTGAACTCCATACTTACGCTTCCTGAATGACATGAGACTTTAAACAAGCGTGACGATACGAAGCTGACAATTTACTGTTTTTCTCACTTAAAATGTGCCAAATAGTCTAGAGGGCATTTTTATCTGAATGTATATCAATATATTAAATGAATGTTTAGAATTCCGATTATTCATAATGAAACAGAAGAAATTATTTATATATTTTCTAGATTTGTATCTAATTGCTTTAATTATAATAAATATTTTCAGAAAACATGGGTGCCAAAGCATTACAAAATTCTCATCCTAAGGAATACGGAAAAGGCGGCAACAAATGCCGAGTATGCGCTAATCACCACGGAATTATCAGAAAGTACGGTATTCAAATGTGCCGCCAGTGCTTTCGCCAATATGCTTATGATATCGGATTCCAAAAGGTGCAATTTTCATTACACATAGAAGCAGAAATCTAAATTTGCATAATTTATATAAACTCATAATTGAAGGCTTACAGTTCTTTCTAAATTTAATATAACAATTTTGTGTCATAGTTCAGCACTTTTTTTCATGTGTCAACCAATCGCTTCCTTTTATATTCTAGATATTTAGTTCAGAAACAATATTCAAGTATGCTTCATGCGATATAGATATTAATTTTTGACCTACGAGTTGTACATCTCTTGGTTATCAATTTCGAAGTACTAAAAGAGGATTATATTAAAAGATGATAAAAATTCTAATCCACAATTATAAGAAAAACAAAAATTTCTTACAAACTCTGGATAATTTTTCCATATTTAGTAATTCAATTTTAAATCTAATTTGTGGAATGGCATTTGATTGGCGAGAGCAATTACCATACTTATTGTGCTCCATGAGCTATGCCTTTTTAAGACCAGCGAACTACTTAAAAGTTGCAACTTATGCTGCTATCAACTTATTTTTTATACAGCTGGATATATTGATTTTCATCGTTGAGCTCCATATGTTAATCCTAAATTTGTTGCGTTTGCTCAACTAGTGAATTCACAAATAATAGGCTAACTCTCCAATTGTCATTCGATATTGTATTGTACCAATTTATATATTAGATTTCTTTATTTTGCTTGCTAGGCATTTGAACTGGAATACTAGACTCTACCACACTATATTCAAAATTTATGGATTATCTGAAAACGGTTCAGTTAGATTAGATACATATTTAAATCAATTAAAAAATCGACCATGCAAAAAAAACATTAGTAATTGATTTTTATTGGCTGCTATTAACTTATCGAATTAATTTTCGATTATTTTCTAATGAGTTTAGCATTATACATTCCTGTATTTTGATATGCTCAAGTTAGGTAGAGTTTATAAATTGGTGGAATTATAAGAAAACTTGCTTTTCATACAAGCTGACAATAAAAAAATAATTGGAATTGAATTTCTCACTTTTTATAGATAACTTTAGTCGTTTTACAACATTCAAAGAATTAACTGTTCAAAGTAGAGGCTAATAAACTTAATAATTAATGAGATGTGCTCTGATTGCAAAAGAAATCTTTTCTATATAAAATCAATCCTGTCTTTATTTTACCTATTCAAACTCTTTTGTACGTTTTGCTATGAAATATTATACTGTATTTTTGTTATCATTATGCAGCGCTCGTGAGAATGGAAGTGAATCTTTCAACGGTCCAAGTTCAGAGTGACTGTTTTTAGCTGATGTAATCGAAACCGGTTAGCAGTTGACCACATTGATGCCTTTTTAATGCTTTTTTCGTGATAAAATGCTTTTACAACTGTATACATGATCATATAATTTAAATTGCAGAAATTAAAGTACTGCAAGTAGATTGCTAGCTACAATAGTATAGTTGAGAACTATTTTAATTTGGTTTATTTCTTGGATTATGGCAAAGTCACATGAACTAGTTTTTTTCATGTTCCGAATACAAAATATTATGAAATGTTGTTATCTAATCATGATGTGCCTTAGCCTAAACTTGAAAGTTCCACAAAAAATATTTTAAGTAATCTAACAAAAAATATTTTTATACTCTAATAATTCTACATAAATGCTGAACAGTTGAGCCTTACTATGCACCATTAACACACACACAGTAATAGCATAAGGCTTGAGTGTACCATTACCATGTGCTCTGATTCAGAGTTGTATCAGATATACTGAGTAACAGCTCCAGACTTGCTGTTACACTATAAAAAATTTTTATCAGCACTTTTATATTGCAAAAAAGTTTACACCTCAGAGTTGTCTTCTGATACTTGCCAATTTCTGAGAAAAACCTGGAAAAAGAATTATGCAATGCCAAGCAACAGGAAATGGCATTCAAATAGTAAGTACCTGATGTTATGCAGCTTTTTCATATTAACCGAAGCCTCTAGTTGTTTACTGAG
>JAULBW010009583.1:0-12912 GCA_032358265.1 Vaucheria bursata
TTCATAAAAACAATGCTGCTAACAAAAAATCTAAGTTGGCTAAATTTGTAAACAAATTAGCTGCTTAATTTTAGCTTCAACTATATTTAAAAAGTCCCTCGATAGCTATCGGGGGACTTTTTTTATGCTTACTCCCATTCAGCAAAGGACAATACAGTAAGGAACATTTCGTTTCTCATAGTGTTATAAGTACTATATGAACAAACATTACAAAAGCTGTCTACTTTTAATCGGAATAGTGTTACTCTCCTATGCATGTGCGTACAACAAAGGAGAAGTAGTGAACCCGATTTGTACAGATGTAATTCAAGATGTTTCTTTTGCTACCGACATACAGCCTATTCTTACCACCAACTGTGCCACTGCAGGATGTCATTCGGGTAGCAACCCGGAAGGAAATCTAAATCTGGAAGCTTCAAAATCATACGCTGCATTATTAAAGCCAGGCAAAGGATACATTGACACCAATATGCCAAAATATAGTGTTTTATACAGTTCACTGGTATCTAGATCCAGCCCAATGCCACCTATTGGAGAGCAGCCATTAAGTCCCTGTGATCTGAAACGCATAGAAGTATGGATGCAGGAAGGGGCTTTGGATAATTAAATACATTTTCAAGGTGTCCTTTAGACTTAATTATCTTTGTCCACTCCTCAAATTACGTTTTTTTCAATCTACAAGTAATTATATTTCAATCCATTCTATTGCTCAAAGAAACAATACTAAGTATCTTTAGCAAGGATTATTGTACAAGCATTTATTTATTGTTTCTTGTACATAAATATAATTTTCGATACTAATACTTTTACATTAACCAATCGAATAACAGACGCTACTATTACTCAATAATTTTACGAAACAAACAGGTTAACATTATTCAATTACCTGACTATTATTTAAGTTGATTTAACTTCAATTCTCCTTTAGTTACTCTCATGAAAATATTTTCTATTCAACATTTATTTTTAAATATGCTAAAGTCTCTAGCATCTAGTACGGCTTTGCTTATACTCTCTATTACATTTAGCCAGGCCCAAACAACATATAAAGTTGGTGCAACTGGTGGAACACATACCACAATTTCTTCCGCTTATTTGGCCTGTACAAGTAGTACAATCAATTATACAATAGAAATATTACCAAACTATAATATTAGTGAAGCCTCAACAGGTTCAATCACACTTGGAGCAAATACGGCCTCTTCGATTATCATACGCCCCCAATTAGGAAATAATTCCTTTATAATTACTACTGCCATTGCAGCACCTCTGTTTATTCTAAATGGAGCAAAAAATATTACCATTGATGGAAGACCTGGCGGAACAGGAACTACTGGCCTAATGACCTTACAAAATACCAATTCAAATGCTGCGGGAGGTAGCTTAGTAGTTCAATTCACCAGTGGAGCGACAAACAATACCATTCAATATTGTACAATAAATGGATCAAACCCCAATACTACAAGTACTGCTTGTGGTGTTATTTGTTTTAAAGCAGCTGGTTCAGATTCAAACACCATTGATAATTGCACCATCCAAGCTGCAGGAGGAAACAAACCTGCAGTAGCCATTATCAGCCGCCTAAGTGATTTAGGTGCTGGAAACAATTTAAATATTACGATCAGTAATTGCAACATTGTTGATTTCACAACTAAAGCTATTTGGATAGCAAATCCAGCAAACACAGGCTGGCGTATATTAAACAACAGCTTTTATCAGACATCCACAATAGCATTGACAAATTCAATGGAGGTCATTTCAATTGCAAATGGCTCGGGCTATGTCATCAGTGGAAATTATATCGGCGGACAAGCTCCTAAATGTTTGGGGAGTAATTACACTTTAACTTCAGGAACTTATACAACTTTTCGAGGAATCAATTTTGCATTAAGTAGTGCTGGTACAAATACCATCACAAATAACACCATCCAAAACATAAGTTTTTCAGGTTCGAATTACAGTACATTTTATGCCTTTGCTGCTATTTATTTAAGAGGTAATGGTGATTTTATCTGTGGTGGTGGATCGGGACTTGGAAATACCATTGGTAGTTTAACAACTAGTGGTAGTATCAAATTCAACAACCCTTCTGCAACTGGGGGAATTGCGGGCTTCTGCGCTATACGAGATAGTTCATCGAGTTCAAATACTGGTTTTAGTAAAACCATTTCCTATAATTCCATTGGCGGAATTGATATCAACACAGGTATAGTTGGACAAATTTCTGATATTATATCTATTACAAATGGAAACATTAAAGGAGCTATAGTCGATAACAATACCATTGGTACAACAACTGCACCTATTAATAACTCAGGTGTTGCTCCTTTAAATATTATTAATAATATCCACACTTCACCATTCACTGCAACTTTCAATACTATACAAGGCATTAATCAAACCAACTTAGCAGCCACAAACGGCATGACAATCATTAAATGTAATGGAAATGCAAGTTGGACCTGTACAGACAATACAATAAGTAACATCACTTCTACTACAAATGCTTTGGTAAGCATTATTAATTATGCAGGCGGTTCTCTAACTTCACCTACTGGATATTTTTCAAACAATACGATTCAATCAATAACACTAAGTAACACAGGAACAAACAGTGCACTAAATGTTTTCGACATTTCTTCTCCATCCAATATCAATATTGATGTAAACACAATTGGAAGCACTTCTGTAAACAATATATCTGTTGCTGGAAACAGTGTTTTTAATGGAATAATTTTAACAAATGGCTCTAGTCCTGCTTCCATTACCGACAACACCATTCAGAATGTTACATTAACATCAACGGGTACCTCTGGTGGTTTTATTGGAGTTGGTATTTCAGGCGGTAATAGTATCATTACGTGTAGCGGCAACTCAATACTAAATATTAGTTGTGCAACTGCTTCAACTGTTGGTTATGGAGCGATCTATATAAATAATCTAAAAACGGGTCATTCCATCTATGGAAGTTATATCTCGAACATCGCTTTTAAAAATACAACTGCTGCAAGTATTAATAATGGTATTTATTTAAGCTGTTCAGGCAGTAATGGCGGAAAAGCTGAAGGTAATCTAATCATTGGACTCTCAAATGCTTCGAGTTCAGCATCCGCAAAAGTTGTTGGTATTGAATATACAAACGGCTCAAACTGGACCATACAGAACAACATCATTCTCCTAGACAATGTTGGCGGCAACGCTGCAATCTCATTAACGGGAATAAATATATCTTCTAGTGGAACTGGATTTATATATCACAATACTGTTAAATTATCTGGTACCCAAAGTGGAACAGTTACTTCTTCTTGTATAACTTCGAATAGTACCAACGGAAATTTCGCGATAAAAAATAATATTTTTCAGAATATACGTACAGGTACAGGATTTCTTTATGCAGAATCTTATCCAAATGGACCAACATTCATCACGAATTATAATTATTTAGAATGTGTATCCACTACGGTTGCAGCTAAAGGTGGTTCGTTTTACAATATCACAACTTGGAACGCAACTGGAGTACCTTTACTACTCTCTGTTAGTGGAACAGCAACCATTGATGCAACGGGCAAAGTAACGAGTGCCGCATTTACGGGTGCAGGAACGGGCACTGCTATCCCAGCTGTCCCTACCGATATCATTGGAACTACACGTAACGCAACCACTCCATGGATGGGTGCATACGAAGGTCCTGTAATGAAAATATCGTCAATTTCGCCTACCACCATCTGCGCAGGAACAAATATCAGTATTGCTTACATCTTGACTGGCAGTGCCAATTCAGGGAATGTTTATAAGATAGAACTTTCTAGCGCAACGGGTAGTTTTGCTACACCCACAACTATAAGCACTGGCTTAACGGGAAGTCCAATGCTTATAACAATCCCACCAATTACAGTCACTGGAAGCGCATATAGAATCCGAATTACCTCGAGTAATCCAGGACTTGTAAGTGCCGATAATGGAACCAATCTTAGCATCACGGCACTCCCTACCATTACTCCGATAGCATCATTTTCTGTATGTGCAGATCAAGCGAGTGCTCCTGTAAGTGCAACCCTTACAAATGCTACGGGTGCAATTTGGACAACCAACGGAACAGGAACATATTCACCTTCAAATACAACACTAAATCCCAACTATATTTTTTCAGCTGCGGATATTGCTTCAGGAAGTGTAAAATTAACAGCTACTTCAACAGGAAACTCCTGTTTAACTGTAGCAGGTTCAACAACCGTAACTATTACTCCAACACCAACAATTTCTGCAGGTCCAAATCAAACCATTTGTACCAACACCAGCACCGTCACATTAGCAGCCACATTTACAATTGCTACAGGTATGACATGGTCAAGTACAGGCTCAGGTTCATTTACACCTAGTATTACAAGTGCGAATGCAATTTATACTCCAAGTGCAGCCGATAAAAGTTCTGGGACAGTTACGATTACTGCAAAAACAACAGGCAATGGAACATGTAATGCTGTATCAAACACATTAGTTATTACGATTAATCCAGCACCAACAGCAACGTTTGCGGCACCTACAGCAATTTGCTCTGGTGCTACCACTTCTATTCCTTTATCTTCTAGTCCTACGGGAGCAACATTCACCTGGACTGCTAGTGGAGCACCAACTGGACATTCTAGTGGAACTGGAAACAACATCAGTCAAACATTATCTGGAAGCGGAACCGCAACATACATTGTAACTCCAACATTAAATGGATGTACAGGAACTACTGCAACGATATCACAAGTTGTAAATCCAACACCAACAATATCTGCAGGGCCTAATCAAACCATTTGTGCCAATACAACTACCGTTGCATTAGCAGCCACCTTTACAAATGCAACAGGCATGACCTGGTCAAGTACTGGCTCAGGTTCATTTGCACCAAGTATTACAAGTGCGAATGCAACTTATACACCTAGTGTTGGAGATAAATCTTCTGGAACGGTAACACTTACTGCAACAACAACTGGTACTGGATGCCCATCTGTTTTAAACACGTTAGTCATAACGATCAATCCAGTACCAACAGTAACATTTGTTGCGCCAACAGCAATCTGTTCTGGAGCAACCACTTCTATTCCTTTAACTTCTAGTCCAACGGGAGCAACATTCGCATGGACTGCAAGCGGCGCACCAACAGGATACTCTAGTGGAACTGGAAACAACATTACTCAAACCTTAACCGGAACGGGAACGGTAACATACATTGTAACTCCAACATTAAACAGTTGTACTGGAAATACAGCAACTATACCACAAACAGTAAATGCAGGTCCAACAATTTCTGCGGGAGCAAATCAAACCATCTGTGCCAGTACAACTACCGTTGCATTGGCGGCTACCTTCACAAATGCAACAGGCATGACTTGGTCAAGTTCAGGATCTGGTTCATTTGCGCCAAGCATTACAAGTGCGAATGCAACCTATACTCCTAGTACTGCCGATAAATCTTCTGGAACGGTAACACTTACAGCAACAACAACTGGTACTGGAGCATGTCCAGCAGTATTAAACACTTCAGTTATAACAATAACTCCAGTGCCAACAATATCAGCAGGAGCAGATCAAACGATCTGTGCCAATACAAGCACTGTTACAATTGCTGCAACCTTTACAAACGCAACTGGCATAACATGGACAAGTACAGGCTCAGGTTCTTTTGCACCAAGTATTACAAGTGCGAATGCGACCTATACGCCTAGTGCGGCCGACAAATCTTCTGGAACGGTAACCCTTACAGCAACTACTGCAACTGGAATATGTACATCCGTATCAAACACATTAGTTTTAACAATTAAGCCTTTACCAACGGTAACGTTTGTTGCACCAACAGCAATTTGTTCTGGAACTACCACTTCTATTCCATTATCTTCTAGTCCTACAGGAGCAACATTCACCTGGACTGCTAGTGGAGCTCCAACTGGATATTCTAGTGGAACTGGAAACAACATTACTCAAACGTTATCGGGAAGCGGAACCGCAACATACATTGTAACTCCAACATTAAATGGATGTACAGGAACCACTGCAACAATATCGCAAGCAGTAACGCCTGTGCCAACAATCTCAGCAGGTGCAAATCAAACGATTTGTGCCAGCACACCTACCGTTGCAATGACAGCTACCTTTACAAATGCAACTGGCATGACCTGGTCAAGCACAGGTTCAGGTTCATTTGCACCAAGTATTACAAGTGCGAATGCTACCTATACGCCTAGTGCTGGTGATAAAAGTTCTGGAACGGTAACACTTACTGCAACAACAACTGGTACTGGAGCATGTCTAGCAGTATTAAACACATTAGTTGTAACAATTAAGCCTTTACCAACGGTTACATTTGTTGCACCAACAGCAATCTGTTCTGGAGCAACCACGTCTATCCCCTTAGCTTCTAGTCCAACTGGAGCAACATTCACATGGACTGCAAGCGGCGCACCAACAGGATATTCTGGTGGGGCAGGAAACAATATTTCTCAAACACTAACAGGCAATGGAACGGTAACATACATTGTAACTCCAACATTAAACAGTTGCACTGGAAATACAACAACGATAACACAAACAGTAAATGCAGGTCCAACAATCTCTGCCGGAACAAATCAAACGATTTGTGCCAATACAAGTAACGCAGTGTTGGCTGCATCCTTCACAAATGCAACAGGCATGACTTGGTCAAGTTCAGGATCTGGTTCATTTGCGCCAAGCATTACAAGTGCAAATGCGACCTATACGCCTAGTGTAGCCGATAAATCTTCTGGATCCGTTACGCTTACAGCTACAACTACAGGTAGTGGAACATGTACATCCATTTCAAACAATTTAGTTATCACAATAACTCCTGTACCAACAATATCTGCAGGATCTAATCAAACCATTTGTGCAAATATAAATACCGTTACACTAGCGGCATCCTTCACAAACGCGATTGGTATGTCTTGGTCTAGCAGTGGCACTGGAACATTTTCTCCTAGTAATACAAATGCGAATTGCACGTATACACCTAGCGCAACTGATAAAACTGCTGGTACAGTTACTCTTACGGCAATGACTACAGGAACTGGAATATGTGCAGCAGTAACAAATAGTCTAGTGCTAACAATTAAACCGCTACCTTCAGTAACTGTTATAACACCTCCAACAATCTGTTCGGGCACGAGCACTGCTATCCCTCTGTCTTCAAGCCCTACAGGAGCAACATTTGCATGGACAGCAAGTGGAACACCCACAGGATTTTCTAATAGCTCGGGCAATACAATTAGTCAAACATTAACTGGAAATGGTACTGTTACCTATAGTGTAACTCCAACATTGAATGCTTGTGCAGGAACTCCTTTCAACATACCTGTAACAGTTCAAGTGCCTGTAATTACGCCAGCAGCTCTAGCACCAGGAACTTTGGGAGTGTCCTATTCCCAAGCATTTAGTGTCAGTTCAATTATTACCACACCAACCTGGTCTCTTATCGGAGCAACGCCAGCAGGTTTATCTTTTTCATCAGGCGGAATTCTTAGTGGTACACCAACGACAAATACCAGTTATAACTTCAATATCAAAGTTGCACAAGGCGCATGTACTGTAACCCTTCCCTACACATTTGTTACTTCAACAGCCTCTACAACTTGGAATGGTACTAGCTGGAGTAGCGGTGTTCCAAATGCAACGACGGATGCCATTATTGATGGTGATTATACAACTACAAGCACAGAAACCTTTACTGCATTTAATATCACAGTGAATGCTGGTAATACCTTAACCATAAACGGAACAGCTGGTATCATTGCAAACGGCAACTTGATCAACAATGGAAGCATCACACAAAAATGTACTGCTACCATAAATGTGACAGGAACAACTTCTGGAAATGCTGCAGTCATACAACAACCAACTATTACTCCAACGTCATTACCCATTGGGAAAATTAATTCTCCATACATTCAGGGTACACCATTTACAGTAAGCTTTGGAACATCGCCAATATTTAATGTAACTGGCTTGCCTAGTGGATTAGATTTAGGTACTGGTAGTAATAGTAATGTCATAATGGGCTCAACTTTATTATATGGAAATTACCCACTTACTGTTACGTCTACTTCTAACAACAACTGTATTGCAAGTCAAACCATGAATTTAATAATTTTAGATCTTACGAATCCAAATTTAAAATTCACTCAGCAGTCATTGAGCAAAACATATAATGATGCAGATTTTACTGTTTCTGCAAGCAGCAAAAGTACTCAACCCATCACTTATTCAACAACATCAAGTTGCGCAACAGTTACCAATGGCATAGTTCATATATCCTGTGTTCCACCTGGCAATATAATCTCCATCGTTGCAAGTCAAGTAATTTCTTCTCAATACAAAAATTCAACCGATACACTAAAAATTCTCGTTTCTAAAGATGTACCTGTTGTAACATTGTATACACTGCCAGGTGTCATAAAAGGAAATACATCCATTTATGATTATCAAATAACTCCAGGCTATGTTTCTGAAGCTGGAGCCAGTATCAGCTATTTCCAATCTACAGGGTCATCTATTGCTACGTTCGACAATACAACAGGTGTTATCACTGGAAATAATCCGGGCACCTTTGACATTTCAATGAGCTTAGCAGCTACTCAAAATTATACGTCTCTCGATACAACCTTTTCATTCACGGTATACGATACAGGAGTACCTCCAACAGCAATAAATGACACCCTTGTTTTATTCCGTAAGGCAGGAGTTTTAGGAGATGGAACAATAGATTTATTGAAAAACGATTACGGTATTACTAGCCATTTAACGATTAACCTTACCGACATTGACATCATCAATCCTGGTAATCAAAATATTTTCTATTCTCCTCCAGTTGGGACATTTGAATTAAATCAACTTACAGGTGAATTGATTGTACACCCAACAAGGGGCTTATCAGGCATGGCTAAGATTGGGTATACGGTTACCGATTCAGCAGGAGTAGTTTCCAATATTGCCTATGTTACCATTGAAATTTCGAATTTACAGGATCTCCCTGATCTGAAAGCGAACGAAGTAATAACTCCAAATTTTGATGGAAGCAATGATGTACTTTTCATCGCTTATACGGATTTAAATAATCCGAACAACATCTCAATTTATGATGAGGCAGGCAATATTATTTATGAAACAGAAAGCTACCAAAACAATTGGGCCGCCAAAGATCGTCACGGAAATGAAGTTGAAGCCGGAGTTTATATGTTTGTCTTTCATGAAGAAGATGACCAAAAAAGAACGTTGAGAGGCTATATTAGAGTGGTGAGGTAATTTTTATAATTATGATCCGCCGCGGCGGATCATAATTAATTAAGGTTTATCTCTCCCAATAAACCGCTCTGTCCCCAATAAAAAATTAATAGCACGAAGTACATTGCGATCTACGCTTTCTTCCGTTTTTAAATGGGCGATATACCGAACAATTTCGAGTTGCAAAGAAGGCCGTAAGCCATCAAAAATTTCCTTTGCTTTTTTATTGTTATCAAGTGCAATTTTCAATTTGTCATGCATCGGTATTTCCCTTGGAACTGCATCATAAAAAACTTCAAACAATGCCATATCTCCTACTTCTTTCTTTGCAGCCTTACGCATAGGTCCATTCAGATACAAGCGCCACGCACCGCTGTATTTAATAAGCGTCTGTTTGAATTCATGTCCATCGATGGTCATCGTCACAGGAATCTTTCCTTTGTCCTTTCCAGCTTCTTTAAAAATGGCATTTAATAGAACATCCGGCAAAGAAACATAGGGATTAACCCCAATGATCTCAATGGTAGCAGAGAAGGAATGATTGCTTTTGTTCGTCATGAAATTTAAAAACGATTACCTAATCGCAATTATCTTTTTTCAAAAATGAAATTAGTAATCATTATACTTTCATTGGATGAAACAGCATTGGAAGAGACTAATACATACCCTTGTTTTTTTAACTCATTGAATTCTGTTGTAATTTTCTGAAGATTCCCACTCTGATCTTTAAGCCTCAATACTCCCAACTCAACAGTTTTAATAGCTGTAACTCCGTCTGTAACAATAATACTTGAAGGATTAATAGAAGAAAAACATTCCGTTACACGGACATACATCATTCCTTCTGTATTGGGCGAAGAAGTAAAAGACATGAACATACACATGCCCGTAATTAAAACAACAGCTATAGACCCGATTATTGTTATTTTTCTCATTATTGTAAATTGGTTAAAATTTATTTTTTTACGCAAAACATATCACGACAGTCTCGCATTGATGAAGCGATCAAGTGTTCACTGACAATTGACTACTCGCTTACCGTCAGCACATTCTTACTATCAATATTTGTTCTCTTATCAAAATGAAATTCAACAAACATAGCTTGGTCTTTTTTACCACTTACAACAGAAGAAGCGCGCCCCATCTCTAGTTGCTTTTCATCAAATACTTTTGCTTTCACTGTATCCGAAAAATTCTGATTGAAGATTACATACACCATCAATAAATTATCCGTAGCAGCACTATCGCTAGTAATATAGGCTTTGCCTAAGTCCAGACCCTTTTTCTTTAAGTCATCAGACAATGTAACCTTAACATCAAAGGCTTTCTCTACGCCTTTGGCTGCACCTTCAATAAACTCTCCTGCTGTTTGTCCGGCTACGTTTCCAACAGTGTTGATGCCTTCTTTTACCGTATCGGTTGAACAGGAGAAGATGGTTAGTGCGAGGATTGGGATGAGTAGTTTTTTCATGGATGAGTTATATTGTTAATTAATAAGTAAGTCAACGTTTAGTATTGTTAATTGATGCAGGCGTTAGTGCTTATATCTTTCCACAAACACAAAAGAAAGCATTCCTTAATATACAAATTGTTCATGCGTCCGCCGCGGCGGATTAATGCACTGAAGTTTCCTAGAAGCCGAACTTGCACTAATTACTAGCTATTGTTTGCCTTTGTATATACCTAGTATTCTTTAATTAAGATACTTGTTGGAATATTTAATTCTTCGTTTAATTTACGAATCATTTCAAGCGTTAATTTTCTCTTTCTATTAAGAATTTCGCTTACTCTACTTTTGAATCCAATAGTATCAGCAAGATCTTTTTGTTTCATTCCTAATTGTTCCATCCTAAATTTAACAGCTTCAATTGGGTCTGGTGCTTCAATAGGAAAATGTTCTTTCTCATATTGGTCTATAAGAAGAGCAAGAATTTCTAGGTCATCACCTTTAGGCGTCCCAAGTTTTGCATCAAATACTTTTTCAAGACTAATTAAAGCCTCATTATATTCTTTCTTTGTTTTAATTACTTTTAGTTTCATAATCTAACCGCTCCTTATTGGCTGCGTCCCCAGAGTTTAGTACCTAAATAGTATTTGCATCAATTTTATCATACTGTGCGTGTGTACCTACAAATCGAATCCATACAATTCCATAATCATAGTTTATTTTAACAATTAATCTATAATTATTACCCTTGATGTTAAAAACAACTCTATTGTCAGTTAAAATACTGGCACTAGGATAGTTTTTTTTAATTTGATTGGGAGACTTCCAAACAGCATTTTCAGATTCATGATACCACACTTTCAATTGTTCTTCACAATCCTCATGCTTTTCCCAGAAATCTCTTAACGTTTTCTTCGCAATTACTCTCAAATGATTATTTTTTATAATACGTAAATATAATAAAAAAGTTACCAATACGGTAACTTTTAGAGCTTTTTTATAAAGGCATAACGGTGTTGGTATTGTTTGTTGATGCAGGTGTTAGTGCTTATATCTTTCCGAAAAAACAAACGAAAGCATGCCTTAATATACAAATTATTCATGCGGTTTTGAAGCACTAAAATATCCTTGGATTCGAACCTGCATTAACAACAATACATTGTTAGCTGCTTTTTATTTATATTCTTTTACGTCGTCGACACGAAGTTTATTGTTCCTAGAAACAACTTTAATATCAAACAGATAATCTGTTTTCCAACGAAGATCTCGAACTACGGTATGGAAAACCTTAGCAGTATCCCCCAAAGATTCTAAAACGTTACAAACTGGAACTTCAACATTTCCATGGTCCATAACATATGTAAAAAAATCGCCGTTGCCTACATACTTAGTGTCGTACTTTGCTTTCCATTTCTCATTAAATTCTTCTTTAGTCATTTCGCTATACTCTAAAGTAATTGCTTCATGTTTATAATTATAGTAGTCTTCTGTCAATGCTACCTCCAAGTTATCATGAGCGGATTTTGAGTCATCACTGTTTACAGATTCTGTAATAACGTTTGTTAGCCATTTCTTTACGTGCATTGTATCTTGAATGATGTTAATTTCTAGACCACTTTGCTGTTTTGTAAGATTGGTCTTTGTTTGTTCATTCTGCCCAGAAAAGTCAGTTCCGCAGCTAATTAATGCTAAAAAAATTGTCGGTATAATTAAAAATTTTATCATAATCTATGCGGTTTCGAATATTGCAGCTAACTAGTTAATATTCGCACCTACCTGCTACTATCCACCCAAATATAGTATGATAGCATTACCTCCAGTTGCATGTATATTTTATCTACAGCTACGAATTAGAGTCAAACAGTTTCATCGAACTTGAATTTCTATTCCATCAATAAAAATATTCCCCTTATAAAAGTAGCTAGTTAAAAATTAAATATACAGTTTAAAATAAGAATCAAAAAATATATTTACGCCCACTCCACTCTTAAGCGTTCAACAAATAAATCCCCCTTAAAACAAACAAGTCGTCGTCCGCCGCGGCGGACACAAAAAAGTGGTCTGACGACCGTTTACTGTTTACTGATTACTGACCACTGTTTACTGACCACTGACCACTATCTACTGTTTACTAATCAAAAATTCAGTACGTCTGTTTATACTTCTTCCTATTTCATTAACAGATC
>JAULBW010009594.1:0-12892 GCA_032358265.1 Vaucheria bursata
CATTCACAAACACCATTTAATATTTTTAGTGCAAATCCCCAATTACATTCCATTCCTAATTATCCTATGCACCCACAATTCGCAACCAACACTACTAATCCTAACAATAATAATAATAATACAAATGGTAATACAGGTAATGGTTTTACTATAAATGGTCCATCAAACGAACCTCAATTATCAATATCAGTTGAACATCCATTTTTACCTAATTCTGATCCTAATTTTGATCCTGAAGCTGAAGTAATATTTTTACAAAAATTAGATCGTAAATGTGCTTCATTACAACGTAAAGGTCAATTAATTTATGCTATTGAATTAATGGAACAAGGATTAGCTAGTCGTAAATTATTATATGGACCTAATTCTATACCTGTATTAGAATGTGGAGAAAGATTATGTATATTATATAATACATTAGCAATGAATTCATTATATAAAGAAGAATATAAATTATCGTTAAAATTATTAAGAAAAGCAGAAAGACTAACATTAGAATTACCACAATTAATAGCTGTTAGAATACAAACATTAAATAATTTAGCATGTGTATATAGAAGATTACAGAGACCTAAAACTGCATTAAATTTATTACGTGAATCCTTAGCATTGTTATCCAGTGATGAATTACAATCAAATGAATCATTATTAGAAGGTAGACCTATTACCCATTTAAATATGTGTGCTATATTATCTCAATTAAATAGACATCAAGAAGCTGTACAACATGCTAAAGCCGCTGTATTAAATGCACAAAAACAATTATTATCGAATAATTTAAAACAACAATTAGAGTCTACTACACAACAATCTGAACAAGCACAATTATTAACAGAAAAAATAGTTATATTAGGCATTAGTTATCATAATTTAGGCGTAGAATGTGAATATTTAGGACAAGCAGAACAATGTTTAGAATGGTATTTTAAAGCAAAACAATTAGCAATTGAACATATAGGGGAAAATGAAGCTATTACTAAAACCTTTATGGAATCTTATCAACAAGCTAAAAAAGTAGCAGCTGAGAAAAAAAGATTAGGAATTATTACTAATAATAATAGTAGTAAAGCCAATAGTAGAGCTAATAGTAGACCTAGTAGTGCTGGTAGAAATAGACCTAGTTCAGCTACATTAAATAATACTACTAATAGTACTAGTAGTGGTAATATACTTAGTAATACAAGTAGTACTATTAATTTACGCAATCGTCGGCCTTTAAGCGCTCATACTGCTGCATCCAATTCCAAAATTTCTGTTGCTAATTTTAGAGCATAATATAATACTCATTTAAAAGTTTTAAATTATATCATAACTGTAAATCCTAGCATTTATTTATACTAGTATATTATAATAAAGTAAACAGTAATTAATATTTCTGTTTAATTTCAATCTAGCTCAAAATTAGTCATTTGTTTCACAATTCATTATTAGATAGCCATAATAGTAGTAGTAATAATAAACTTATGAATATTAATTAATATTCATAATTAATCATAATCTCATTTTGTTGTAATATTAAATATTATAATGCTTATATAATAACAATGAATGATTTTCAAATAATCATCTTAATAAATATTCAATATGTACAAATTGTTAAATATTTGCATACTATTATTATGTTAAATAACCTTAGCTTCATTTTTTAATTTATTAATTAATTCTTCAACACTTTCAACTTTAATACCAGCTTTTCTAGTAGCAGGTTCATTAACTTGTATAGTTTGTAATCTTGGTTTAACATCAATACCCATACTTGATAATTGTATTGTATTTAATGGTTTTTTCTTTGCTTTCATTATATTAGGTAATGTAGCATAACGAGGAGTATTTAATCGTAAATCTGCAGTTAATACAGCTGGTAATTTAACTTTAATTGTTTGTAATCCACCATCTACTTCTCTAGTAACTTGCATTGTTTTACTAGTTTTATCAATATTTACTTTTGAAGCAAATGTAGCCTGGGCCCAATTTAATTTCCCAGCTAACATTTGACCAGTTTGATTTGAATCATCATCAATTGCTTGTTTTCCAACAATAACTAAATCAATATTATTTTTTTTCGCTACATCAGCTAATATTTTACTAACAGCTAATGGTTGTAATTCACTATCACTTTTCATATCTGTTTCAATATGTATTGCACTATCACAACCCATTGCTAATGCTGTTCTTAATGTATCTGTACATTGTTTAGGGCCTATACTAATTGCTATAACTTCACTAGCAACACCAGAATCTTTTAATTTAACGGCTTCTTCTGTAGCTATCTCACAAAATGGATTCATACTAAATTTAACTCCTGCTGTTTCTACTGCGGTTTTAGTATTATTTACACGTACTTTAACTGCAAAATCAACTACTCTTTTAACACCTACTAACACACGCATTCCACTTGACATTTTTGAAGTATAATATAGAAGTGGTTTTATCTAATTATTCTATTTTATTAGTATTAATATTATAGATTCTAAATGCAAAATATGCAATTAATACCAATTATGCAAAATGATGCAAAAGTTGGATATTTTTGAAAAATTGTATCTAAAGCTCTTTAAGCTCACAACCATAATAAAATGTTATGCTATTAATCACCCTATAATTCTATTCTACTATGTCTATTTTGCATAGACCCAGGTTATACAACGCATTCATATGTAATATCTATAAAAATAACGATAAATTCAAGTACAGGAACAATAATATCTTGAACAATATTTGCAGCAGATTTATTCATTCAAACTCAAGTGTTCGTTCGAAAATATTCCATAATTCTAAGCTTAAATTAGCTACATTAGGTGTAGTTTTGTTTGCTACATATGAATTTACTCGTAATCAATCTCATAATAGTGGTATTAATAAGAATGACCATAATAATAAAGATTTAGTTGAACTACATACCGATGCTATCAAAATATTTGATGCTGCATTAAAGGCTGCTGACCCTTATTCTATGGTACATAATACTATTAATTATGATCCACAATCTAAAAAGCTAATTATTCAATCTAATAACGAAACGCTAGAATACCCAATTGGAAATAAGTTGGATGAATACAATAATATTATAGTAATTGGAGCTGGTAAGGCTTCAGTTCCTATGGCTATTGCTGCAGAAGAAATATTATCAGATATTATCACTACAGGTCATATCATAACTAAGTATAATCATTATAATCCCCAAAGCAACGTATCTCATAGTAAATTAAGTAAAATAAGTGTAACAGAAGGCGTTCATCCGGTTCTTGATGATAATAGTATTAATGGTACAAAAAGGATTTTAGATATTATTAACAATTACAGTAATTCTCCCAATACATTAGTAATATTTTTACTATCTGGCGGAGCATCTTCCTTACTAGCAGCTCCTGCAAATAATAGCAATATTACATTATCAGATATGCAACAAACTAATCAAGTATTATTAAAATCTGGTTGTAACATCAATGAAATGAACACAATCCGTAAACACATATCATCAATATCTGGCGGTAGACTAGCTCAATCCGCTAATAAAGCTACTATAATTTCTTTAATTTTATCTGATGTTATTGGTGATGAATTAACTGTAATTGGCAGTGGTCCAACTGTTGCCGATCCAACAACATTCGAACAATGTTTTGATATTGTTGCAAAGTATTCATTAGATAAACCAAATCAATTACCTAAATCAGTATTAACATATTTATTACGTGGTTTAACTGATAAATCGCTTGAATCTCCTAAGCAAATCAATTCAAATACCGTTAAAAATATTATTATTGGTAGTAATCTGTTATCATTACAAGCGG
The DNA here is from genome assembly GCA_032358265.1 of Vaucheria bursata. Classification (NCBI taxonomy): domain Eukaryota; class Xanthophyceae; order Vaucheriales; family Vaucheriaceae; genus Vaucheria; species Vaucheria bursata. The sequence goes on from JAULBW010009594.1 coordinate 3,792, forward strand.
CCCAAAACCAAGCGCATAAGTTAGGCTACAACACATTAATATTAAGCGATCGAATTGAAGGCGAAGCTAAAGATATAGCGAAACTTTATTCTGCTATAGCACAATCAGTTCAAACCGCATCTATCCCAATATCAAAACCTGCTGTAATTATAGCTGGTGGAGAAACCACAGTTACATTAAATAACAGTAATAATGGTATAGGCGGTAGAAATCAAGAATTAGCATTATCCGCAGCGATTGAGATAGCGAATAAAGCTAATACTGTTATTTTAAGTGGTGGAAGCGATGGATCAGATGGACCAAATAATGCTGCTGGTGCTATTGTTACTGGTAATACAACTAATATTGCACAACGGTATAGATTAAATGCTAGCGATTATTTAGCTAGACATGATTCATATAATTTCTTCAAAAAATACGATCAATTAATTGGGTTAGCACAACCTAAGAAAGCTGCAACTCAACAAGGGCAACAAAAAGATATCAACAATAATACCATTTCTACTCATATTATTACAGGTCCTACAGGGACTAATGTAATGGATATTGCATTAATTGTAGTTAATTAGATTTTATAGCATTTCTACGCATTGTTCAACACTAAATTGTTTTATTGCTTCGATTTTGCATTTGAAAGGGCAGTTTCAGAACCTTTTTTCAGTAATTCAGTGCATCCCACCCAATCTTTAGTCTCTTAGTCTCTTAGCAATTCTCTTAAATCTGTTTATCTTCTAAATCCTGCCATTTCCTTACATTCCACTAACCACTTTACACCACCTATGTATTGTATTATTACATTTACTACATTAAGTAATTAAGTAACAATGCGTATTTAAATAAATACATTTAAAGAGATACAAACTACAAATATCTTAACCCGAAATAAATGAAGACCGGTTGCGCAAATTCGTTAGTATTCCTGTTGCTGGTATTAATCGTAATTATTACCATATGTCCCATCAATATAGTGGCCCAAGATTCGTCTTCTGATCCCTCCAATTCAGATTCTACCATATTATCATCTAATATAGATTGTTTACCTAATTTTACTGATACAATCAGTTTAATAATGAAGATAGTAGCAGCTTGTTTATTATATTTGGCAATAGGTGTAATGATAATATTTTTACCTGATGTAAAATTAGGGTTTTTAGTTGGTTGGATTATATTTATTCAACAATTAGTATCAACAGGAGCTAATGCTATTGCTGGATTAAAATGGAGTGGAATTGTTGGTACTATTATAGCTAATATTTATTTAATATTAGGAGTTGTAAATCTGGATGTTACTTATGTAAAAGAAGGTTGTAATGTACCAGCTTATAGTTTTATTACATTTTATTGGGCAACTATTATCTTTTTTGTAATAATAATTGGTGTATTTACTATATGTTCGTTAATTCATGCATTTAGAATTAAACAATCTCAATTAAATGAATTAAAAATAACTAGATTTCAAGCTTGGAAAAAACGACAATTACATGCATTATTTATGTTTGGTGCTTTAATTTATTTACAAGCCACTCAGCGTTCATTTCGTGCATTAGCTTGTGATAATAAAGATGGAGTATCTGTATTAATTATTGAAAATTCAGTTCAATGTTGGGAAGGATCTCATTATGGAGTTGCTATATTTAGTATTATTTTTCTGTTAGCATTTAGTGTAGGATTTCCCTTATTATGTTTATATTATTTAAGAAAAATCTGGAGTCCAAGATTAAAAATAATGAAATTAAAAGAAAAACAAGAACAACAATTACAATCTCAATTAAAACAATTACAAATGTTACAAAGTAATAAAGATTTATTTAATAAAAAAGCCGAACAGGCGCAAGCTAATAACAAACCAGTTATTTTTATTCCTAATAGTGAAGAAGACGAATGTAATTTAACAATAGATGATTTATTATCTCATCCTGAAGCAAAAATAGAAAATCAACTACTTGATAAATTTAATAATTTGAAAACTCCTCGCTCTATTTTAGCTAATGCTCCAAAGTTAGAGGAAGCAGAGGAAGAAGTGGATACAAGTGATAGTAAACAAGATTGGAATATATTACAAGAATTAGATAAAAAAGAATCGGGACAAGAATTTGAATGGAATAAATTAGAAACACAAGCACAATTAGTTAGAGAAACTAATGCTAAAAGAAATGTTAGCGTTATGAAAGCCGCTTCAAAACTTAAAACCAAACTAAATAGAATAAGAAAACAACATAAACTAAATCAATCCAAACCTAATAATATAAATACACGCCAGTTACCGTCAGGTGTTCCAGATTTACCAAATTCAGCTAAATTAAGAGAGACCGCCAGTGATGATGCTGCGGCTAGATCTAGTACAAACAATAATAATGCAACAACATCATCTCTTCCAGCTATTCAACATAACCGATCAAAAAGTGATGCTGTTAAATCATTGGCTCGTCCTAGTTTAATAAGTAAATTATTCAATCGAAATAAATCTAATAATAATAGCATTATTGAATCACAAGCTTCTACACAAGCGGGTATTCCTGCTAATTTGAATCGTACTGATATATTAAAACCAATGCCTCAATTTAACGCAGTTAATAATTTAAATGAAAACAAAGACCTGGAAATCCATCGTTCATTATCCCCCTCACATTCAACTTCAATAAATACAAACACGAAAAGAGTTCAAATTAGTCAACCAGCATCAGTTCCAGGTAATATTAACGATGTGAATAGTATCATTGAAATCAGTGAATTTCAAGACAAGCCAACAAATACAGAAGAAGCATTACATATTCATAACAATCCTGATGAAGATAAAATAATTGATGATAATATTAATCAATTAAACTTACCTAATAATACAACTCAATCAATCAATACTCAACCAATTAGTCCAGCTAGTATCAGTCAAAATGGGAAAAGTGTTGGTAGCAAAAATGATAAATTGGATCCTTTGATTGTACATAAATTATATGAATGTATAAACAAGAATAAGAAAGTACTAGTACCTGAATCGTTAATCCAACAATTAGTAGATCCAGCTACAGCCCAAGATTTTTATTTTTTATATAGAGGTTGTAGACCTCAAACATATTGGTATAGAAATATGAATTTTTTAGTTAATTTTACTTTAGCTTTACAATCCAGTTTCTCTCGTAACGCAAGTGTACAAACATTTGTTGCTGGATTTATTTTTTTAGCTTATTTTACTAGTGCTGGATTATTAAAGCCTTATAGATCTACATTTGAAAATTATAATGCATTAATTGGAGGTAGTATTAATACATTTCAATGTTTATTATTTTTGCTATTAATAGCTATATCAAGTATTGATACTAGTAACGCACCCAATATAGCATACACTGCTATATTATTATTCACTATTGTTCTTTGCGTATTTATTGTAATCCTATATAGAAATCAAATAACAATTAGGGATTATTTTAAATTAATACTTAATGATCCTAGAAAATGTTTTGCCCCATGCGCTCAACATATAAAAGAAAAAAAATTATTAAGAAAACAACAAAAAGAACAAGAAAAGTTAAAAAACGCCAATATAAATAATCAGAAAACTGAACAAAATAGTTTGGAAAATAGTGTAGCTGTTGATGTTAATGAACCAACACCCGAGCCTGTTATTCATTACGAGAATGATAATGCAATTGTGCGACCTAGAGCTTCGTTAATCAACAAATCTGATATAACATTAGAGAATGTCAATAGTAGTATGGACAATACTAACAACATTAATACTACTGTCTCCAATGATTCCAACAACATTGATCTATCTCTTCAACCTCACATACACACGCAAATGGCTAACAAAGTTTAGATAATAAACATCAATTTTATAATTGATGATAGTAGTGTATCAATTAATAAACTTGATGTGTTATACTAGTATCAAGAGTGATGTATATTAATATCTGACGTTTTAGATGGTTGAGTAATAATATTATTGAGTGTATTTACATGAATCAAGTATCGATTGCAACGCATAAACTGTAAACTGAGAATACATTTAAATAGTGAATACACATAAAACCTTGTTGGGTAAGATTGAATTGAATGATTTCCGGCATCAACAAGTTAAATGCAAATACATTGAACAAAATTCGTAACTAATTGAATAAAAAAATACTCAAACAAAAATATTCCATTTAAAAGTTCTTATGACAAATAACCTAATTTATGATCTGGTTGTAATTTGGTGAATCGTTTAAATGTTTCCTTTTTAATTTGTGCATGAGACATACAAAAGGTTGCTTGTGCGGCTTCAAAAGCATCGTCAATATGCTTACCCGATGCCAACCAATTGTAAAATTCCCCACAAAAATCTTCAGCTTGTTTATTGGTTATTTTATCCGTTGTGCCTATAACATAAGGAACCCATTCTGCAAGCTTTTCCGCAACACTTTCATTTAAACACCCAATTAATAATACCAATTTAACACTTTTAGCAAATTTAGCTTTGAACAACGTTTCTAAAGCAAACGGGGTTACTAATGATGCTTCTGACTTTTCATTTAGTAAATATAATCCATCCGCCGCTGAATGTGCAAAAAAATGTAATACTACAACTGGTTTATGATAAATCAACTTTCTAACTACCTCAGTTGTCTGACACGCAGGATAATCATGCACAACAATTTTTGCCGCTTCTTGCAAACGTAATGCATTTAAAATATTAGTTTTAACCTGGCGAATCATCTTTACTTCAGCTACTGTTCCTTCTGCATCCACTGGATTTGCGCTTAGTAATACTATATTTAATGCGGTGATTGCATTTTTTTTGTCGTCAGTCGTGTTATTAGTAGAGTTGTTGTTATTATTTTGTTCATGAACGCTGATATCTTTATCAGGGTTTACAACAGTTCCACTAACAGCGCCATATTGAATAATGGGTTTTCCAGTTTGCTTTTCAATTGCTCGTAAACAATCATTTCTTTTAGCCTGAGCACAAGCATGGTATAATTTAGCTATAGTTGCTAATTCTCCGTCTACTTGTAACCATATGTTTAATAGCTCGCCAAATTTATCTTGAAATTTTATATTAAATTTGATAATATTCAATTGCTTAGGAGAAAATGTTAAGTATTGACCAACTAAATACCAATCATTACCTAATATACTTTCTTCATTTAGTAAGGAACTTAGTTCTATTTTTATATCTCGCTCCAAATAATCTACAGATGAATTAAATTGAGTATTTAACTGTTTTTGTTCAGACATATTCTGATACTGTAATTAAATTAATTGATTGGATGTAGCACCAATAGTTATCGATACTATAATAGAATTAATTCTATTACTCTATTATGAAATAATTGCAACTGAAATTCAATTTGAACCAAATGGTTTCAATTTGTTTCAAACTTGAAGGCGTGAAAATGTAGCAGCTGAAATCGTCGATCTTCATGCAAATCCAGCTCGGCGATAATCAACAATTGTAATATAAGTTGCAAGTAATTTAAAACAATGAGTACTGATAACGATGTCTTAGAATTCAAGCCTATTAGTAAATCTAATCAAAAACAAACAGACCCTAATAATAATCCTGATGATCATCATTTATGGCTGCAAAAACGTGCAGTATGGACGGTTGGCAAAGAAAATGCTTGCCTTTTAATTAATAATACCAGTAAAACTATTTTTGTATCAGTATCGAACGATGAGAATGGTGTAGTTGAAAGAAAAGCGGACTTGACAGCTAAAGTTGCTATTAATCCATTAGAAGGAGGTTCAGGTGAAGTAAGTCACAGCAAGGAATATGTATTTGTTCCTCATCAAATTACCTTCAAATGTACTATTATTCTAAATAACAGTAGAGAAATTACATTAAATGGAAATAAAAATTTCATGACTATATCTGTACAAGATTCAAATACAAAGAGATATAACATTTATTTACAAAACAAAATTGTTAAAAAAACAGGAAAATATACTTTGGAAGACAAAGATGTCACAATACCCATTGGAACAGCAGATAATCCTTGGCATAGTATAAGCAACAACAATGATAGCAACGCAAACAACAACAACACTAACGTTGATATTAAACAACCAACTAATAACTAATTATTATCACCATAAATGTAGTAGGATTAAAGGCTTACTTATACTCACTCTATTTTATGGAATAGATATTGCATTATATTTAGTTAATATGTATTAATATAATAATATAATTTCCATTTGGTTGAAGTTAGTATTATGGTAATGATTGATGCCATATGCATAGATCCATATGTTTGCATAATAAATTATGGAATTGTGTTGAAATTTTTAATTTCAATTTATGATAATAAAATACACGAACCATCACGTTGCAAAGCAATAATGGTATAAAATTACACAGATCCAACTACAAAACTGGAGGCAACACGTTGCAATAATAAATTTAAAGGCCATACCATAATTCCACATTGGAAATAATAAAGTAAACGGAGGAAATGAAAAAACAATTGAAACAAATGAGAGAGCACAACAAGTTAAAAAAAAACAAACCCACATATGAGTATAATTTTGTGCTCCTAATTTGCACACTTTGCGGCACCAACACAATAGCATAACTAGACAAATCGAACAAAAGAACCACGCAATTAATAACATTAATCTAAAAGTATTAAATTGAGCACAGTTTTGAATAGGAGTATTTTTCTCGCCTTCAATAATTTGTTTATTAAATGTACATTTAACATCAATGTAATGATGTATATCAGGTTCACCTTGATCACTGGATGATATTGTATAACTAATAACACCAAATCTAAATGTATTCCCATTATCATCTTCGTATGAAAATAGTGATTCAGATTGCATTACGCCTTCTAAGAAAATAGTATACAGTAGTAATAAAAAACTCATCACATTACTTAACAATGCAAATACTTGTAAGAATTTTCTTGATCCCTGCACAATTCTATCGTGTTGAAATAGGCTAGATTGCAATGCTAATTTTTGTTCATCATCTAATCCAAGTATATCTAAACAATCAACAGCATTGGCTCTCGATAATGCATTTAAGAATTCTCCAATGGTATACGGCTTTACATTATTGCTTCCTGCTTGATGTGACCATATTTCTCGAACTTGTTCAAATTTATTTTGTGTTCTTTCCAATGAAGCTGCATCCAAACCAATAAATTTACCAATACAATTGGATTTATTTGACATATCCAGTCGGGCTGCTACTAAGTTCCTATTGTCTTGTAAAATACAATCATAACTCAGGCTTAGGACATTTGGATTATTTAAATCAATGGGTTTTATCAATGGATGTGAAGCTGCCATAGATCGGCAAGGTTTATTATATTGATTTCTTGCTTTATTTTAACGAATTAAAACGGCAGGTATGGTTATGTAATTTTATTTTGTGGATTAATTTCAATGATGAACTTGTGATTACTCGTTGACGAGAATTGCAATGGGTTGCTTGAATTAGAGTTGGATACAATATTACGCTATCAGTTAAGATTAATACTTCAGTGCTTCATTTAATTAATATTATTATTATTGTTGCTATTGTTATTGCTTGTTAAGATCGAGTTATTTCAAGTGATGAAATTGAAGTGCTGAGCAACGCAATCCTGGGATCACGAACGCACACGAAATAAATTCAAAAAAATTTCTCCAAATTTGTCGATTACCTAATTTACCTTATTACCTTAACGGAACCAATCAATATACTGTCACGTATTGGTTGCTGGGTTCTCGTCCAGAAATGGGTAGCCTTTTGTGTTGTATACGCAATCAATCTTCTTTTAAACACTTTGATAATAATAATCACCGCGCAATCCATCACATAGAATCAAAAACTGAACTTGATCAATTCACCACTCCACAATCATCAGGAAAAAGTTCTACTAGTAGAGAACTATCTTTAACAGATGTACAAGCAATAGATCCAGTAAGAGATTAATTTCATCATTTTCAGTAATCAACATAGCCGCCTAAGTATCTAACCATTCAATTTGTTTACTGATGTTATACATGTTTAGGATCCAAAGCTGCAGCAGCTGAAAATTCAAGTTCAAGATTGGATTACACATTTGGATCAGCTGCTACTCCGTTATAGCGAGGACCACTATCAATGCAATATACATAAAGCTTGCCAGGATATGCGATCGTTCCTAATAAAAGTTGTGAATACCATTCAACACAAACAGATTAATGATATTGCAGAATTTGTACGTCTGGGAACCAATCAATTGAATGCAATACGTACAGGTTTAAAATCTCAAGACTCATGGAGCTCCTATCCCTATGATTCTACAACAAGATGCATCGATTCGGATCCAGATGATACGAAGCTTTCACCACTTAATAAATGTACTGATTTTGATGAATGTCCAGATCTAAAATTCCAAGATTATGAACATGCCTCAGTCATAACAAAAGTTCTATTCTGGTTTGGCAATCCAAACAACTGGTTAACAAGTGGCAGTGTGCTGATGGGTATTCAATCCACTTATGAAACCAGTAAGGATATATCAGCTGGAACACTAAACTCATCTATTAGCGATCCTGCACAAGCAGTATCGTTGGAGTTAGAACTACCAGAGTTCATTACTGTGATACGAATCAATCATGGCTTTATCCAAAAAATAAAAACCGGATATTCTCAAAGCATTATCACATCGATCGATGTTATAACAAGTAAGAATCCCATACAATCGTTTGGTAGTGTTGGAGATGTTCAAACAAGCTGTGGTTATCAATTCAATCGCAGTCCACAAATAATATTAAATCTATGTTCAGAACCTAGAAAGGGCGTGCAGTATTTTTTTGGTAAAAGGTTCATTCAGACGAATATAGTTGAATTACAATTTAACTGGAGAGAAGTCATACCCTTATTTACAATTAATGCAGATTTCAAGCATATGGTGGATAATTTAAATCGAATAACAATCAAGGATTATTTAAAATTAATATTTAATGATCCTAGAAAATGTTTTTCTCCATGTACTCAACATTTAAAAGAAAAAAAATTATTTTCAAAACAACAAAAAGAACAAGAAAAATTAAAAAATACCAATATTAATATTAATATTAATATGAAGAAAACTGAACAAAATAGTTTAGAAAATAGTGTAGCTGTTAATGTTAATGAACCAACA
>JAULBW010009605.1:0-112938 GCA_032358265.1 Vaucheria bursata
TCACTCCAACAACTTTTCTTTTTCAGTGCAACATCCTGATTTCCCTAATCCGACATGAATGACCACCTGATAGTTTTTATTGCAACCAAAGGTATTAGTTGAAAAGATCGACTGCACTTGCCACGATGTGTACTGCATCTCAAAATCTATGAAACAACTCCTTCTTATCAACTAGAAAATTTATTTGCATTAGGCTAGATTTTCTGTTTTCATGTCTTTTATGGGCACATTTTGCTAAACACACATGATATTCTTTTTGCATGAAGATATACAAACATTTTTTGCTACATAAATATTTTCTTCACTTTGACAAATTTATTTAATGTTCTTCAAATAAGCCAGTCATGAAACTCTATGTTTTTGAATGCATAGGTGTTAACAATGCATGCAGTTGGTGCATGGGTGAATGCTAAATAATTTTAAGTAAGCCAGCAAAAAATAGCTTCACTTCAATGGGTTCATTCAGGTATCTTTTTTTCTATTTTGCCAATCAATAGAAATGCACATAAGCTTTTACTTCCATACAGATATGTCATTCTGCATTTACATTTGGTGTACACATCGTTGTGATTCTGATTGAATATCTATGAATGTCCAAAAGTCATTTGAGACTTCACCAAGTATTTATTGAAGTCCCATCATAATTAACAAGTACTGCATAGAAAATCGCTATGAATAAGTTATAAAAGGTTTAAATCCCAAGTTCTAAACAGAATCTTTTATCACCAGCTCAGATACATCAGCATGAACAATTACTTTTTATAAAGTAGCTACAAGTAATTCCAACCATTTAAATTCTTTACAATCAAAATATAAAATGGCACATGCTAGAATTCAGATTCATCAACTTTTGGCTGAAAACCTTGAAATTTAGCATTGAAATTGGTACTGCTGACACTTTAAAAAATATTTAATTTTTACTGTATCTTTCAAGCAAGTTTAGCCTAGAGGCAGGTTTGGAAATAAGTGTCTGCTTATTATTGTTCTTTAAAATAACTTAATTCTTTAGTTGAAAAATAGTGAATATACTATCAATTTTGTCAACCTAGCAGAAACTAGTATTTTGCTTTTTTATTGTTCTACAAAGAATGCACTGGAAAGGAACATGCATGAATGCAATATGAGCTGAATCTATATAACTAAATTTTTTGAGATCAGTATTTTAAAGAACTTCTCCAATAAACTTGCAGTGGCATTTAAATTATTTGAAGTTAAAAAAATTTTGAAGCCCAATTACTTAAACTAAACATAAATGAGTTTTAGTTGTCTATTTTTTAAGTATATAAGTTCAAAATGCCATTTTTGTGTTTTTAAAACAATATGTTCTACCTCGATTATGTTTAGCTCAAATTTGTCAATGTGATTAGTAAAATCCACACTATCTGTCTAAAACTGGATCTATTTCTAGTCAGGAAATGCAACTTCATAGACTTTAGGTCACATTTAAACCCAAAACTTTACCTTGACATTGCTTGGAAAAAGCAAACAAAGAATGAAGATGATTGTACTTAACAAAAAAAAATTTAGTTTCTTGAGTATTTAACATTTACTAAATTTGTGAACTATGATATTACACACTACTTGCAAATAATGATTCCAACAAGTGTGAATTTTCAAAGATGAGATGTGGTATTGCGCAGTGTAAATATGTACTACTGTTGAAAACAACTTTTCTCTTTCACCCACATTGTTCAATTTGAATTTAGTTTTAATTGCTTACAGCTAACCAATGTCAGTTTTCTCATGCTCTAGTTATAAATTTTATATCTTAGCATAACTACTGTCAATTTTTCAAACCTTTTAAGTTGACTTTTTGGAAAATGTCAACATTTGAAGCAAGCATTTGCTCATTGACAAAAAGTAAACAGCTGATATTCATTTAAAGTTTTTTTTATAGAAATCATCCTTAAAGATTTAAGCTCTTGTTTCAGAATTTGATCCATTCTTATATAGCATACAAAGTTATCATTCTGATGTTTTAAAAATATTTATATGATTGTTGATGCAAGCTTCAAAAGCAGTCTTTTCAACAAAATGTTTCAACACATTTTAAAAAAATGGTTGTAAAAATATTGTACAACTAGTATCTAAACTAGTATTAAAAAAATATTTTTAATAGTTTTTACATTGAGTGCGTTAAAAATTCATAGTAAATGACTACTCAACTTCATAGAATATATGTACATTTAAAAGTAAAAAATTGCACATCTCAAAATTTACTCAATGATTTCTAAAGTTATGAAAATTCATACAACCTGTGATAGGTTTAACTTCTTACATGTAATGTTTTTTCTGTAATTTGCATTTGAAAAAATTTTAGTCATAAACTTAATAACAGTTGTCAACACTAACAGGTGAATGAATGATGTGTACAATTGATATTTTTTTAGAAGAAAGCATTGTATTGTTTTATTAGAGACAAAGCTAGGTGAGTTTTAACTTCATACACTTTTAATCTTAAAGATCTACAAAATTCATGAAAGATTAAATTCTCCAAATGTTGCCTTTATTACAAGAGTACACGTTTGACAGAGTCAGCTACAAACTTGATTAATCCATCAAGCCTCAAAAATTATTTGAAGGACTAACTGAAATCAAACAATGGCCAACTAAAAGTAAACCATAATTCTTAACAATCAGTTAGACATGCTATGCACTCATTAGCAAAGTGGTATTATCATTAAGCAAGAAAAAAATGTTTATGTATGGCATTGCCTATGTTGGAATCAACAATCAGTGGACCTAATTCTCATGGCAGATAGAAATAATGAATTAAATTCTTCAGCTAGCTTCAAGTTTGAATAGACTCCATGCATTTAAAAATGCATGCAGCAACTACTGCTATTACCTGATCTTAATAGTATATTCATGTTTGCACTAAATAGAAAGTTTACCATGAAACCTTGTTTTACTTAGGAGAATGAATGCAACTTTTGTTGCTTTGTGCTCATTTAATATGAGATCTAGATTCTAAATTTACATAAAACATAATAAAAAAACTGCTGAATGACTAGTGAGAACTACCTAGAGCTTGCCTGCAGCATGTCAGTTTTTTAGTAGCTATCTAGTCCAGCACTGCCACAGTTTCATATCGCATTGCTCAACGAAAATATGCATAGATAATGCATTGGAGTAATCTTATACATACAGTTCAAAATTCTAACTCAACTATTTCATTTAATTAAATATGTTGCTGTTATCAATGAATTTGCAACCAAGATGCAAAACTACAATTGCAAAGAGTATATATTACACAAATATAATTGTGTTGCTGGAAATGAATAAAACTTCACAGCAACACACAAATCCTAGTCCTAGCCCATTGCCAGAGTCCAACAATGACTTGCTATAAAGCTTAGAATATCAATATGTACAACTATGACTTGCCATAAAACTTTGAGTTCCACAGCTATAGCATGAAATTAACCCGTTGACAAGTAAATTCCCAACAATTGCTTAAATTAAGGTAATTCACTGGGATCTGTAATCTCTAGCTTGTTTTTGTTCACCAGAGTTGGTTATAGTTTGATTTTAAAATTTCTTTATGTTAAATCTCTACAAAGTATAGTAACACCTTGATTGTTGTTTCTGTAAGTTAATTGTCCTCAGAGCATGCTACTTTTTGCTCTTTTTGAAAATTTCATTTTGATGTGAGAGATATAAATTTTATTACAAATGGCACAACTAAATTAGATTTTAGTACTTAATGATTAGAAGAAATAGATGAATAGATGACAGCTTAAAAAATACTTCGAGGGCTTAACCCCTATAAGCCTTCTAAGTGACTTTGACACTGAGTGAAAGGTAGAAGGCGGTAGTCTTGACAAATTCTATATGATGGACCGCCTCAACCAACTTTTCATCGGCAGTCAGTAAAGCTGATAATGATCTATTTTCTACCGGCCTAATCACATCTAAGACTTGGCTGCTAATATCAATCATGTCAAAGTAATGACAAATTTTATTAGGAAAATTCACGATAACTTAGGGATATCACATATATCTTCCATGTGGCCTCTATATAAGGCAAGTGGATGGACTCCGCCAAGTGAATCCTCGTTTCCCTTTCTGCCGATGTCATTGGCATTAGGTATTATGGTCTACGTTCTGGAGACATATTTGGCGGTTCGACAACGACATTGCTTGTTTGCGGAACATCCTCCAAAGCCACTTGTTGATGCGCTGACTAAAGTCGATAATTCAGCAACTTCGGACGCGTCTTTTCTGAAAAAAGCTGAGGAGAAATTCGACAAGTCCCAAAATTACGGATTGGCTAAAAGCAATTTTGATTTGATTCATTCCACTCTGCAACAAATTCTTCAGATTACATCGATTCTGTGCGGGCTGCATCCATTTTTTTGGGATTTGAGTGCGTTAGTTGTTGGAGATGCTGCTGGAATTATGCAAATATCTTTAGTGTTCGCTGCCCTTACTGTAGTGTTTGAAGAGATTATTGGACTTCCTTTCGCAATTTATAACACATTCATACTGGAACACCGCTATAATTTTAACAAAATGACGCCTGGCTTATTTGTGAAAGATAAAATTAAGAGCTTACTGCTCACGTTTATCATTGGTGGGCCTGTATTAGCCATAGTTCTTTGGGTAGTGGAACAAGGCGGAGAGTACTTCTTCATGTATCTCTGGGCTTTTTTATTCGTTTTTGCATTGTTGGCAATGACTATATATCCTGTGTATATTGCTCCACTGTTTAACAAGTATGGTAAATTTAACGTTTATTATTACATAAAAAATGCTATTTTAGATAAGAGTGTATGATTTTAAAAGCTGAAAAATCATTACTTTTAGTGCATTGTATAGATAGCTTCATATTCATTTTCTATTAGTTTTTAGGATCTTTACTATTCTTTTGTTACGAACCAGAATGATTTTGTCAATATAGGACTAATTACTTTGCATGACTTTAAATGAGTAACGTATTTACATTTCATAATTATTGTAATGCTAGCAGCAAAGAATCTACCATTTTATTATGATTTGATTCAATAAGTCTTAGAGAAAATAAAAATGTAACGCACCTTTGAAGAATTAAAAAACATTTATATCTGCTTCAATTACCATTATACATTCTTGATTATTTTTACAAAATTAAATATGCGACTGCATTACTGTAGATCTTTTTGATTACTCGTATAAATTTTAATTTATGTTTATTTTTGAAATTTATCATACTGCTTTTGAAGGTATGAACCCCTGCCCCATGGAGAATTGCGCGAAGCCATCGAAAGTTTAGCCAAGAGAGTCAAGTTTCCTCTCACCGAGCTGTATGTTGTCGATGGAAGTGCTCGGAGTGCCCACAGTAATGCATATATGTATGGTTTCGGAAAAAACAAGCGTATTGTTCTGGTATGCTCTCTCTTGTTTTCTATCAAATTTTTAATTTTTTAGTGAATTTGTTTTTCCCAAACAAATTTTTCACACTTAGCATACATCCGAATATTTTGGTGAGGCATTATCCGATGAGTGCTAGTAATTTTTAATTCCAGGAGTGATTATGGATATTTTAGCTAAAGTATCGGGATGTAATTTATATAGAAAAAATGCAACTATTTTTTCTACTACATTGAAATAAGTTCCATGACTTTTTTCAATTCTTCTATTGTGATGCTGTTACTGCATTTGAAATTTATATCTAAACGTTTCTCGGTATATTTGTTAAAATTTTGAATACCTTCATGGATCTTTTTTCATCCTGAACTTACATAAAAACTTTTACATCGGTAAATTTGTATGTACTCGTTAGAATATAAAATGTCTTCCAGGACCACCAAGTTCGTACATTGTATTCGAAATTCCTTTGTACCAAAAAATCTTAAGTTGAACTTGGCACAAAATGACTTTTTCATTTATTCATCGTAAGTGAATGTTTTTAAAATTAATTCGTTATATCCGAAGTTTACTGTTCATCTAATATTCATGATTGGGTTATATGGATGATTATTTTGCAGTTCGATACGCTTCTCAATCAAGTGGGAAAAGATGAACTGGTTGCAATATTGGGTCACGAATTGGGCCATTGGAAAATGGGTCATACACTTCGAAATTTTATCGTTTCGCAAGTTTACATGTTTTTAACGCTTTTTGGCTACGGAATTGTAACTGTTTCTGTTGGATCTGATCTGCTTGCAAGCTTCGGGTTTAAGAGTTCATACCCATTGCCCGCCTTGTTAGGCATCATGCTGTATTTAACGACGATATTGGCACCATTAGATCATGTATTACATTTTGTTATGAATGCTTGGAGTCGTTACTGCGAATTTCAGGCTGATGATTTTGCGGTGGACTTAGGATTTGGAAGTGAATTGCAAACTGGTTTATGCAAGATTAGTCTGGTACGTATTTAAAACTTATTTATTCCTAGTTTTTATTTTTAATATGCAATTGATATTTTTATTAATCAACGACCTACTAAATGATATAATCTATTATTTGATAGCTTTACTGCGCCGCTGACTCTGTTTGCTGGTATATATTAATACCTCTAATCCGACATATTCGATTAACTGATAATTTTGGTGTAACCGACAGTATCAGTATATGGAATATCTACTGTATATTTTATGTATTTTTATAGTTACATTGTATACACATAATCTAGGCTGCTTTTACATTCATGTATAGCTTTGTTTTTTTTAAGATATGTATTTGTGAATTTCATCGGATTTTTTCAATAAAACTACTATAAATTTTTCAATATTTGAATGGTTTTTACATAGCAAGTTTGATTTTATGAACTAATTTTCAGTACCACCACATGTATTATACAATTACAAAATTGAGATCTATAGTAACGTCATAATGCACTCTACAAAAATTTGCTAGAAATGAGTTGGCATGTCAAGCACTGGGTCTTGAAATATGCATGTTGTTTTCAAAAGTTAAGAATTATATGGATAAGATTGCTAAAGCAAAAAATCTTATGGCAAAGAGGGCACATCACCAATGAAAGCATAGTTTGAGCATTATTCTACGAATAGTAATAAAGTTTTCCCTTTTTCACCCTTTTCCTGAAAGATTTTATGGATGGTTTAAATACATTTTTTTAATATGCATCTGTGTTGAATTTTTCTAAGCATAATCTGTTGAAATGAATTTGAGACTTCAATACCGAATCTGCATATGCAATACGATCTGTAAATCGATAAATTCTTCAATGATTTTAATTGGATATTATTTTTCTATTGATGCAGCCAAAAAGTACGGCGATTATCTTCCATTATATTCAGTTGAAACTGGGAGGATAATATTTAATATTATAAAAATTTATAGCAATTAAATGAATACAGGAAATAAATTTATTAATATACAGTAAAATATTTTTTATATGCAGGCTAATTTGGGAAATATGAATCCCGACAAGTATTACTCGACATACCACTATAGCCACCCTCCTTTAGTCGAGAGATTATCCGCTATCACGAATGCAGTTGAAATAAGGTCGAAAAAAGATTGATAACCGTTACATATTTCCTTATTTGTGGTCATCGATTGGTTCATTAGATTGTAGGTCAGTTTTTTCTTGGACTTTTCCATTGCAACAACATAAGCTCATATATTTCTTTTCTTGTTGACTTGGCATTTCGATGGAACAGTAAAGTAAGTTCAACGAGTTGTGCAATTTTATCCCTAAAATTTGTTGTAGATTATGTATTCTTTTATGAAAGAAAATATACTTTTTACAAATTTTCATATTTTAAATTCTAAATTGAATAGGATATCTTGAGTTTTTATGCAACCGTGATGAAAAATAAATAAATTCAGAAATGTGATATGTTCTAGAATATAGAAGCATACTTTCAAAGCAGATATGCCTAATTTAGCTTCAAATCGATATTTATTTTGAAGATTATTTGTTGATATTGCTGAGTCTCTCAAATATAAAATGTAGGAATAGACAGTGTGGTACTGTTGATTGCATTCACAAAAAAATATTTCAGCATAGAATTATTCTAGGAAACTGTTCGTTACTGCTTACTCAAATAATGGTTTGTATTTTGAATTGAATCTTATGCTAGAGTGCATCAAAATCTTCTAGGCATGGCTAGCAATATATTTACAGTTGATAGACTTGTCATTGTAAGAACAAAATTGATGGCAACGGCATAAGCACTTGGAAACCATAAATAAGATGTTCCAGTAGAATGACATGAGCAAATAATCTTTGACTACTGCCAGCATAAAATCCAGGTATTTTTATAAGGTACAGATTCAGCATATCTAGTAACGTGACATGATTAGTAGTACTACCAGTGACAGTAATAGAGCAGTAAAGACACTCAAGTGAGGCTCCAGCAACAGTAACACCCAGCAAAACATTCCTGAAAGAATGTTCCACTAATAGTAAGACCACAATAAAAAGTCTTCAGCAATATATCCAGTCGCAGTACCATTACAATAAAGACCATCCAATAATTATTGTCATTACATTAATGCAAAGTAAAAAAATTTTCATATACAATTTCTTCAAAATCAGTGCTCACTACAACAGCAAAAAATGAAAGTTGCTGGCTCTATATATTGCAAAAGCAGATAAAGAAGTGCATAAATAAAGTGATGAAGACGTTTGAATATCGTTTCACCAGTTAGCTCACAACCTTCTGTAAGTTAAATGAACCTCATTACATTGCATGTTATCACTCTAAAACTAAGTAACTATGAGTTTACTAAGATGCAATGTTAGAATCTAACATTGTGCGCTGACTCCGTTAACTTAGCAGAATTAATATTTTATAGTTAGGTTACTTGAAGACAGCTGGATAATATTGGCAACCCGATTGTTGAGCTACATTGCATGTAAACTTGGAATTTTTACTAGTCAGAACGTTTTAGAAGAACTACGGCTTCTACTCATGCATTTATGGGCACTCGATGCTGGCTTATCTGAGTTGTATTTGTTCGATTCAAATTCTTTGCAGCCGAATATGAAATGTATCGAAAAATTGGATTTGTATCGTTCTCTCAGAATGTTTGATACGTATCACTCCCTTAACTGTTGTTCCCTAAAATGAACGAAGATTGATCTCTTCGAATCTATGCAGACCTGCAATGTTGATTAACCACAACTTTATAGGCGCTGACCTTATGCAAGTTCAACTATTCAGACCTTTTTCATCGGTGGCTGTCGAATTGTCAACATGGAAAGAAAGAGTAGCAACATTCGTATTAGCCTCAGTAGTGATCACATACGTAAACTCGTCGAGAATGTACCAATCTGTCGAACCGAATCTGAAATATCCGAAGATGATCAGAATGTACAGGAGGGTAATCTTGCATCATCATTACCTTCGAGGCGAATGAGTTTACCCGCGCGCCAACAACATGGCCGACTGGAGCGGCAGTACAGTGAAGCGAGCTCACCGCCCCCAGCAGTGATGAAAGGACTTCGTATAAACGTTGTTCCCTTGGATAAAAAGTCATGGCTTGAGGTTCGGGATCCGAAGCATCGCTATGGAAAACGTCTTCGATTGTTTTATAAGGAATGGAGCCATATCGGGAAGCCTGGTAATTCATTTTTCAAGTGGCTTGAGGATACCAACTGCGACGTGCCTGGCTGCACTAGAGAAGAGCTCGATCGTGATACAGTCTGCTATCTCACAACAGATGTCGAGCGTCAGCCTTACCAAATAAAAATTGTCGACGGAAGTAAAGTAGTAAATAGCAATTCTTCCGAGCCAATCGCGACATGCGATCAAGGTTGGATTTTCGTTTTGCGTGATGGTCAATTACTTGCTGCCGAGAAGCAAACATCGCCGCCGAGATTCCATCATAGTAGTTTTTTCGGCGGTGAGTGCGTCGAGGCAGCAGGAATGTTGGTTTGCGATGTGAACGGAAAGCTCACTCGAATCTTTCCTCATAGTGGTCATTACCGTCCATGCGATGGTCATCTCTACACGCTATTACGACACTTACGAAAAGCAGGACTAGACTTATCTAAAATTAGCGTTGACGGACAGAGAACATTCCACGTTGCACGTAGTGAAAGCGACGACGGTGGTAAAGTGCCTAAACTACAGTCTCCATTAATGGTTAACGGCCAACATATGTTTAATTTTTTAGCTCACAAGCGAAAGGCTTGGGCATCGCAAGTGTTTCATGATCTGAGAAGAGCAGTGCAGTCACGGTCTACATTGAACAATATTCATTCCTCAAGTTCATCGGCACATGGAGATGACGAATTCGAGAATGAAGAAGATGAAAAACACGACGAACAGCGAAATGTTAATGAAGGATGGGGCTGGGGTGATGGATTTCTTTGTAGGCTCTTACGCCTTCATAATTTTACTGTGTGAGTGAAATGAGCTCTACAGCGAGCAATGTGTGAAGTGGCATTAATCAATAGTGTGATTAATAATTCAGGTCGACGTATGCAGTGAGATGGGCATCTTAGATTGCAATCTATAAGATTGCAACAAACATGACCAATCATGATAAATACATTTTATTTTTCGGACATTACATAATTTTAAAATTCAAATGATCTTTTTTTTCTAATTTTTAGCATTTTAAGTTCACTATTATCAATATGAGAAGTAAATGTCAGATGTAGTAATTACTATTTTGAATCTTATGAATACATGGCATGTTCAAAGATGAACTACACTTGCATTTATTCAAGACTTGTCAAAATTGAATGCCATATTGATGCAACTGCAAACCTGATAAGATATATTTCCGATTCCTCAAAATTGATTGATAAGCATATCTTTCCGAAAAATCTAAAAGTTCCATGAGCCAAGAAACTCATTGATGAGGAAAAATGATGAAACTAGAAATGATAATCATTTTCATTTCATAATGGAAGGCAATATCGAACTGCATGTATATATACGAATATTACAAAAAGGTTCGATCATAACTC
Organism: Vaucheria bursata; assembly: GCA_032358265.1. NCBI lineage: Eukaryota > Xanthophyceae > Vaucheriales > Vaucheriaceae > Vaucheria > Vaucheria bursata. The sequence continues at coordinate 10,880 of JAULBW010009605.1, forward strand.
CAATTGAAAAGTCGTTACCTTAGACAACAAACATTGCGTCAATACTCAATGAACTATAATTTGTCTTGTTTACGATTTTACGCTTCATTATCAGCAGTAATATCATTATAGAATTTGAGTTAACTTTTTCAATGCCAAAATTTCACTACAAACAGGATTAAATTTCAAATTGAGAAAAAGAATTTAAGTTTGAACCAAATCAGCAGCATTTTAGAATATTCAAAATAAGTAAAAACTGCAATGAGATTGTTTTAGCCAACTTTTGAACTTAAATAAAAATTACTATAAAATTGTCATCGAAGAGTCAAATATAATGCACTTTTTCAAGAGATGACGCAAAATAGTAACCTTTCAGTCGCAGAAAAATCAATGCTGCTTGTCGATGACTAAATACAAGTAAAAAATGACACAGATAGTAAAGTTTCTTATCAACAACAACCAGGGCAGTTATGGAGGCTATCGTGTATGTACATATCGCAGTCCAAACAAAATTTTCCGTTACACGTAGGACACGATAGAAAGCTTCCAAATTTATTGATCGTTTTTAGGCAACCATGACAGGATATTGAATTGTCTTCAACTTTCTACGGAAAAGTATCAATTCCTTTAGTAATGTCAGAGGGATTCTGTCGTAAGCTTCGGATATAACTAATATATCAATACCACCAGGTGCATTCGTTTGTTTCGAAATTCATTACATCCAAAAATCAAAAGCAAAATAAACTAGAATTCAACGTTTACTGTATTCAGATATTTATTTTGCCTCTGAAGTATATGCTATACGAAAGGTCAAAGCTAAGAAAAAAGCCACCAAAAGCAATTATGCGAATAAAAATAGACACAATTTTTGCGCCCATCCATCATGATCAATACATACTATTGACATCGAATTATATATATAAGCAATTTTTATGAGTTAAGTAGACGATTTTTTAACGCGGAAATTTTGCAGCTAATAATCATAAATAGCTAATATAACTCCATTTAGAAATACTTTATATAAAAATGCAACACAAATTTTTGGTACATTTCATGTATGGAACGGATAGAACTATGAATAAAGATTGGATTAACTGAATATAAAAAGAATAGTTCGTAAATCATATTCATCCTATAGTACCCTAAAAGAGATTACCGCTTAAATTCAATTATCACACAAAGTTTGATTCAGATTATTATCTGTTCTAAATTTTACCAGCAAAAAATTTTGTCAGTTAAAACGTTAAAAACTGACCTGTTCTATAAACGGGGGAACAGGGAAAAGGTGATGGTACGATCTAGCCAGATGAGGACTTGAAATGAGGGAAAGAGCACATATCTCACATGTACTCGGAAGCTCAGTAGTCTATGCATAGAAAAAGCACTATAAAAATCTGCTTTTAATTTCGTATGCTAACTTCATACTAGTACTCGTCATGCTAACAAAGGTCTCAAATTGTTGCATTAGGAACTATAGATAATTTTTTACAGAATCCTGTACTGAAATTTAAACATTAAAAATCTCTATACAAGCCATAGAGAAAAATTGATCTTATATAGTTCAAGTGCAAAATTTGACTTTTTCAATGAAAAATTCAGTAATTATTTACATTTCTTACAAAAATATTTCAATGCAGAAATATCACAATATCCAAAACACCAAACTCATCGTTACTTCTCAAAATATTTACAATAGCACTAAAAATTTTTAACGTACTTTTCAATTCAGGCTAAGAATATTGTTATCATAGCATTCCTCTAAAAACTACTAAAGTACTGTAAATTTCCTACATTACCTTGAATTTACACTGGGGACAAAAGTAGCCCTGAAGGGTCAGAGTTTGCTGCCGTCCGCTGTATCCAAGAGATGGAAAGCCATCTACCCGCTTTGGGAATCCCATTCTAACAAGATTTGCATGGTGAGGGCCTCGAGTCGCCAGGGTAGCAGGAGGGGTGCATTGCAATAGCAGTGATTCCCTAGTACGTGCAAACACATATTAACATGTCCGTATATGTAAAACTTCGGTTAAAACAAGCTCACTTTCAGCAAATTTTCACTTTTGAGGAATGAACGAAAAGATCATGTTACATCAAGTTTAACATCATATTTTTATATGCCATAAATATTGAATACAACAAATTAATTTGGGCCCGGATGTATTTATTCAAAGTTTATTGTATCATGTATAATAATATGCAAGAAAAAATGAAAAAAAAATTGAACTATTAAAAAAATACATCATGGAAATCAATCCATACTGCGAGTTCAACATAGGAAATGAGATTGCTTAATATTTATAACCTTCTAAAATGATATGTGCATATCAAAAGTGCTGTAATATATACAGATATTGCATAGCTCATACCATTTCATACTTTCAATCTTACATACTTTACAATGTAACTTACACGTTTATAAGAGGAATCGAGATAGCATACTGACTGATTCAGCGATTGGAATGTAGCATCATAGTTTTGACAGTAAAAAAAACGCCTGCATGCATTTAAGTCTAAATCCATATATCTATCTATCTGCTTGTTTTTGTACCTAAATCAGTTTTTACACAGTATGTACAAATGTACCTATAGTGTCTTTCTTCCATAGCAACTACATAATCGCCACCAGTATCCTCAGTAATCCTTTTTGCAATATACAACTCAGCACCTAAACCAACCATGCTACATCGAACCTGAAAAATTTACATTTATTTCTAAACATCCCATAACTAAATGAGCACGGAGAAAAAATATGAGCAAAATTTAACTCCACCAAGCCACACGTATAATTGATTTAAAATATCAACAGAGCAACCATTTTTTGTCAAATTCAAGCCATTTATTTTAACTAAATTACTGACAACCCAACTTTATGTTGAAAAACCTAAGAATGAAATACTACACTTTTCAAATTTGTAATAGGAATGCAAAGATATAAAATAAAAACATGGTCAGTATGACCTCAATAATCACCTTCTTATCAATGCAATATCTTTTCATTATCATTTTAATGACAAAAAATAACAATTTCAACTGCTGCCATCCTACCAACAAACTGTAACCAAAACAGCTATGTGCACAAAAAATCTACTGAAGGTTGTCAAAGATAGCATTTACCATTCATTTTATATCGATGAATTAGTTAGTATTGATGCTGACTAATTGATTATACATATATTGCACATAGCCTATATTGAAGTATAGCCAAAAAAATTGTTCTAGAACAATCAGTAGAGCCGAATATTATATTCTTCACAATTAGTATTACCATATCTCTCTCTTCTGTGCATGCATATTTATACTTGAGATTCCTCTATAAAAAAACTTCAACAAAATCAAATATTTACCTTAAATGACAAATTTCTACTGGTCCCCAATGTAAATATTGCAATAAAATGAATTAGTCATGAAGTCAACAAGGGGGGAGGGGGCTGTTTAGACAGCTACAATAATGTACATTTCAAAATTTTCTGCTAAAGCTCTTATATGATGAATCTCAAGTACAGAAAATCTCACATGGAAGAGAGAAATGTAATATTAAATGGTAAAAAATACAATATTCGGCTCTACTTATGATTGTTCTAAAACAATACTAAAAGAATAATTTTTGTGGTAATACTTTAATATAGACTACTATATATATATTCAGTATCAACATGTACTGCATGTAATCATATAAAGAATGACTCATGCTACTTTCAGCATTTTCTGATCATTTTTGTTCTAGAATATGCTCTACCTGATATTTCTTCAACACGCCAATCATATCCAAGATATTACCAGGGTCACATGTATGCAGACTTCCATATAAAACTACAACCTTAGAGTATATAGAAATAACGATATTAAAATAGAAAAAATTACACGTAAACACATAATTCTAAAAGAAGATGATAGACTTCGTTTCACAATATATTGCATTTTGATTCATGCTAGACTGATACATAAAGAAACGTACCTCTTCAAATTATACAAATTCATTTGAAATATATTCATGTATATGATTTAAACCCAAGAATATCAAATACCAACCCAGAAATCGAATTTCAATGCTCTCGAACATTGCAGTGAGACAAAAAAATTTGATATGCATCAAATTCTGGTCAGAATGGGGGGTTAGAATAAGGTACATATGACTCATGTTTACTCTTTTTTACACATTTTTAAAAAATTTGGGATAAAATTTAAAAACTGTATTTGTTGATGCTGGGTCTGATGAAACGAGCAATATATATAAATACTAATATGTATTCAATAGTTGAATAATGCAATATTTTTATTGCACTGGTATGGATATAATTCATTTTTTTACGTTTGTCTTTTAGATGAAAAATGATAATAGAAAATAAACGAGTTTGAAAAAATCAATATTTAATCGAACAAAAATTTTCTGCACTTATTTTTTACAGTAGCAAAAAAGATATGAAATTGATGACTTAATATAAGAAACAATCGCTTTGATGAAAGGTCTGCATTACTTATTAGATGATGAAGAGTATTTACTGCTTCATTGGTGGTTCAAACATTTGAATTGCACAAGAATTGTTATTACTTCACTTTGTACAATATATTGAAGAAGTAAAATAAGGCATTGCAAACATATTAAAATAAAGATTCAATTTTATTGAAGCTGACCAATTTGCCTCCAATAATACTCATCTTATAAAGCTCAATTTTTTCATCGACCATTATTTTCATTACGTAAGGAAATCCATGTTATATTTGAAAAAGACTAAAAGAAATGCACATTAAGAGCAGAGAGCAGACGGTATTAATTTTCAAATTTGGCTCGAATTTGAATTTCAGAATATAATGAGTAATCTCCAAGGACAAAGATAATCAAAATAATCGTTCTTAGAACAATATTTTAAATCAATTTTTTCCGACTAAAAACTTTGATTTACAGATTTTTCATGTTTTAAGCTTATCAATATAGATGAAAAATTAAATCCCTCAAATTTTACTTTTAAATTTTTCTGTTTATATAATTTTTATAACAGCAACAAATAACAATCATACGCATTCAAATTTCTCGAAATTTTTGAGTAAAATTTTTTATTTAAATCATGTAGTATGTACCTTACCTCCCTACTACCATATTCTGGGGCAGAACTGAGGCAATGACTAGCCAATTCCAAGAGATTCTATATGTATATATACATAATTATTTAAGGATAAAAAGATAAAAACGAAACTTTGAAAAGGAAGAGTACAAAACTAAATGTACTTGCCGCAAAAGAACAAAAGATTATACTTTTACTTCTTTAAGAGATAATTTCATCTATGCAGTATTTTATATATATATATATGCACATTGCATGTGCAATATCTTAGCACTAAAGCTCATTGTATTACGTACTTAACTTGTACTTTCAGGCATTGATTTGTTGATATCATTTAAAAATAACAGCTTCTTATAAAACTAAGAAGTGAAACAGCAAAATAAAAGGAGAACCATTTTGATTGGTTGAAAATGGCTCCACCAAATATCATACTAGTTCATTAACCTTTTTGCAACCTGTAAATCTCTACATAATGATGATTCAATGAGTTTCCAACGAACAACAATAAAGTATGCCTGTATGCACATATGTACTATATAAAAAACAATCGAACCTGGAGGCTAGGTTCTCCTTTTGAGTCCAAAGATCGTGAAAGTGCTTCGATATGAGACTGCATTAAGTATAACACGAAAGAACATTAAAGTTAAATCTATGAAAAAAATCGTGAAGAACTGCATCTTTTGCTTCGTATTGATATATTGAGGGCATTTGATTCGGAGATGTAAGCATAAAATAGAGACTTATACTGATAACCTGTAAGTAACATCAAGAATCCTACCATCAAATTTTGATTCCATGGGTTGCCATTAGCAATTTTTACATTTCTTGGCAGCATGACAACCACACATATGATGACATACAAAACAACTGAATTGTATATGTCTGTCTGTATGAATTTCTGTCATTTTCAAAGCAAATGTACACAAATAAAATACAATCTTGTTTATTCACTGAAATTTCCATCCGAAAGACTCGTTATTCTTCATAGCACTAAGAATACTTGGGATAGATAAGCATTTATTAGCAGCAGCAAAGAGGGAAATATCATATTTGAAAATATTTTAGAAACTTTTTTGTAAGTACATAATTAAATAGTTGCTACAATAGCAACCGCTTTCTAAGCCCGCAGATAATAAGCCCAGTCGCATATTATGCCTACATTTGCTCGATCCCAAATTGACCTAGCTGTTTGTATCTAAGCTACACATTTCTCAGCCTGTAAGTCCATAAAAGCCTGGTCCCGAGGTGGGTTTATTAAGCGGTGGCTACTGTACTAGTTGGTATCAATATAAATACATAAAATAAAACTAAATATTTTTCTAGATCATTATCAAATAAACACAATTTCATTGATTTTTGTTCACATAGTAGTTTTTCGGACCAAAGCTTATCTTGCGGGGGCTATTATTCTTAAAATCTAGGGGGGGGTATAAAACTAAAAATACCTTTGGATTTGCACTGAGATCAGTAATCTTTTCTGCACGGCCATCTCGAGTAATAATAATTCCTAATTGGCTGAGAGGGTTTTGGTCAAAATATCCCCGAATAAAATCAGCCACAACCTATAGCAAATAAAAATTGGAATACTAAAATATGAGCATAATCGGATTTGTTAATAGCGCCACCTTTGTAATCCCTCGATAAAAACAAGCACTGTGCTAATTGAAACCTTACAAACAAGTATGTTTATTGAGTTTTTTTTGCACATCTTTGAAAATTCTAATCGATTCTAAGCAAATAGCACTTTTTTTCTGAATTACAATTGAGGGATTAATGACTGCATGTATGCATTTGTCTGTCTGTACTTTTTTATATCTGTCTACCATTTTTATTTATGTGCTTTCTGTTATGTTAAAATCCAAATATCTGCACAATGGATGCAGGATATAAAGAATCCGCCGGGACCACCCATTGGATTCTTTATATTTAAAATGTTTTATACAAAAAAACTGAAATGCAACTTGGACACAATATATCTCATTTGTTGATTCACTATAGGTAAAAATTTGACAAAAACCAATTTATTATATTCAGTTTACTGCGTTATTATTCTGTTGGAGAATTGAGTTCTAGTATTGCTATCATTCTGTAAGCCAGAGGCTCTAATTGACCTCTAAAGAAACATGAAAATAAACTGTATCAAAACTTCATAAGCCAATAGAAACTCAGAACCGAAATTGTTCTATTTCTAATGGCTAACCAAAATTGAGACATATTTTAATTGAAAAATTCATTTGGAAAGATACTTTCTAGCAGGGATTGATAGCTAGGATGAACAATTTCAAAATATTGAATATTCAAGATATCTTTCTTTCAGTTCCAGTGCATACATTAAGAAAGTACTTTTCTGAGAACTGGATATGAACTACATAATGAATAAAATGAAAAACCATATTTTTTCCGATTAGAATATAAAAGGTACTTGGAATTTTCAATTTTTGAAGGTTTTAAAAGAATAGATCTGATATCACTATATTTCAGCAAAAATTTTTATATCAAGAAGATATTTTACACATTAAAACACACATTGACTCTAACAAATAAACCACAAAACGCTTAAACTATGCTTATTTTTCTGTCTCAAGATTGGCTTTTTTAAATGAATTGATGAAAAGCGCATCCGTGAAAAATTATTTTGAATTTGACCAAAATGTGAAATTCACTGGGAATTTAAGAAATCATTCCTCAAATCACAAAATATTTTGGTGTTTTTCATATCTTCATGCTATTCTTCTTACCTTGATAGTGACTGCAAGCCTATTGGGACGCATATCTGTCTCAGCCATTCCGCGAGATAAATCGATACATAGAAAGAGATATCGAATCATGCCTCGTTTGATAGCCTGGCTGAAAATGAACCAAGAGTAAAAATATATTACTATGGCTCAGGAACTAAATATTTGAAACTTAATCAATTTCGAATAGTAAAAAAACCGTTTCAAAAACAAGTAGAAAAAAATGCATTCAACACATAAAATGTATTTTTTCTATTAAAAAATATTATATTATTATTTTTTGGATAATTCAACTCAAATAATCTTTCTTTGGTAAAGGAATACTAGAATAGATGATTTTTAGATAACTGATATGAAATAGTATTATTTCTTTGTTTTTTACCAAAAAATGAATAAAATTAGTGAAATCGTGAATTTAGCTCCAATATACGTCCCTTATTTTCATAGTTTGTACAATTATAAATGCAAGTGTAGTCAAGCTTGTTAAATTGAACACCTCGAATATTCGAAAATTTTGTATCTCTGGACACCTTAATTGGCTGGACACCTTGTTATATTAGACATTGGACACTATATTTGTGATGACAGCCAACTTTCTTAAACAAAAAACCTTGATAAATGGGGAATAGAGTATCAATTTTTCATCTCCCAAAAATAACATTTATGGCTGGAGTAGAATAGTATGGAATAGTTTTAAATTGTTTTTCATAAAATACAAAAGTTACTAATTCCTGAGCAGTGGTGTCTACAAATATTTTTTCAGAAATATATTTATCTCGTTTTAAAATTGTTTTGTCCCCTGTATATCTGAAAACCTCCCTAAATTGGACAATTGATCACTTGACAATGCAGTGTCCAAATAAGGAGTTTTGCAGTAGAATACTAAATGCTTTAAGTTAAGGCTATGAGAATGGAACTTGTAAATTTTTTTAGTTATATATAGCTCAAGGCAAAATGGTTGGAGTTCAAAACTGACCCAAATATAATAAAATGAAATGAAATACATGCTCAAGTACGTATTTTTTTGCTTTACTGATCTTACTTTAGAATATTGAAACTTTTGGTTTGCGAAAACATCATTCTAGAATGTCATTATAATTGCGAAATATATCATTAACAACGCTTTGAAAACTGCAAGCAAATTCTTCAATGATAATTGAAAACCGCTGGTCCCTACTAAACCAAATGAACCTTAAAGGAAGTGTTGTAAAAAAATATCCTATTTCCCTTCGAGTTATATTTGATTTTAATTGATGTGTTATAATAATAGGACCTTTTGAGTTTTTGATGGCCAAATTTTAAATATATAAATTCCTAACTCAACGAAAATCTAGGAATTAAAAACATTTTGGGCACAATACCCATGCAGAAGACTCCGCCTAGCTGCATATAACCCCGAATTTCTTTCTTGGTGAGTCTTTATGTTTCCGTGTTCATCCTCCTCAACATCTTCCCATGAACGTTCAAAATTCCTTTCCCAAGCATAGCCTGCGTGAGCTGCAACTTGATTCTTTACTTCTTGACCTTCCGTCGCCTTTGTTACAGAAGCTATCATTTTTGTCAGCTATAAGTTATGCTTGAGGAACTAAAATAGGATAAATGTTCAGTCAAAAAAATTTCATTATAACTGGAAATTTAGAATCCATGAAAATAGATTTTTTGACAACTTAAACTGGATTTTGTGACGTCATTCTGAATATGATGAAAAGAATAGTTAATTAAAATTCTGAATAATAATTATAATTTTATAAAGATAAAAAAGTATACAAAAGGTCACTCTTATGTACTCTGAACCGTTGCAGGCATCGTCTTAATTATTCAACAAAACAGTTGACTTTTTACAAGTTTACAATCATATATATCAATGAACGCATTCCAAAAGCTACCGCTACTGCTCTACTTTAGTTTTAATTGGGGAACTGATGCAATCTTGGCCATGTGTGATGTTTCTAAATATCCAGTTGTCGTTACTGGCTCAAATCGAGGATTTGGTCGTGAAATAGCGTTGCAAGCTGCACGAGAAGGGTATCCCGTTATCGGATTAGCGAGAAAGTCAGCAAATTTTGAAAGTATGAGTGAGGAAGTAAGTGCTAAAAATTATAAACGAAAGGGTACTGTACAATCGATTAAATCTTTGCATTGAAACTTGACAGCGCTTGATCGTTCAAATATGTTATAATAATAATCTAGTCCAGTGTGTTTTTGATTCACTTCTTTCAAACTGCACTTTAAAATGTTTGTCCCGTAACTACCATAGTGGGAACATTTTCACTATTCTATTTGTCATAAACTTCTTATAAAGTCTTTCAGTATTATTAACACGATTGTAGGCAATAAGTTATAATGTAAAAACTTAAAAAAAATATGCAGATGACAATCTAGGAGTTGACTCTTAAGATTTCAGTACGAATAGTATGATGATTTTATTACTAGATATTTAATACACATATATATATATTCACTATAACTCAAATAAAGAGAAACCCTAATGTTGTTGCAGGAAATTTCCTAGTATAGTCATAGTTTGAAGTCATAAAAGGCTGAAACTATTATACAAGGATAATTAGTTTTTGATATTTCACAATTTTAAATGAGAACAAAGCCAAGCTTTCGAAGGACTCACGAAGAAAAAAATATAAGAATTTTCAAAGATTATATGCAATGATTTGAGTTGAGCAATAAAAGTAATAATCGATACATTAATACAAGATGAAAACAGAAATTTGACAAAAAGAATACGAAAAAATTTGTTCTCAACAGCTTGTCGGGCGATAAATGCTTGCAAATAATTTTTGTGTACATGGATAAAAATTTTATGGTGCAAAATGTGTGCATGCACTCAGCATTAAAATGTACTTTTGTTGTTCACAATTGATTGTATGATATAAAATTAAAGATAGGTCAAATGCCACATTAGTGGCATATTTGTAACGAGTAACTGTTTCATATAATAGTGCTAATCTAAGTAATTCTTGCAGAATTTTTCTGCGCACAGTAATCTTCGGATGCAACAAATTAGTCCGAACCATGAAATTAATTTTTTATATCCTAAAATATGAATCTGAACTTGGCGCAATAGGATTATTTTCTTTATTCGTTAAAGCATATGTTCGCAATATCATATTACTTTTATTAATTTAGTGACAAAATAGAACTGAAATATAATTATGGGTCTTTAACTTCCTTCCATAACACTACTTTGAAGAATATTATCTTGCGCAAAAAATATAAAATATAAGTGTACGTATACATGGACATGTGCATACATGAATTGATGCAATAAAACCAATTGAAGACTTTGGTCCAAGAAATATTAACTCATTGTTTGGTTGAAACTCATGTTGGACAAATTCAATTTACTCAGAAATAGTATGTAGAACTCGACTGGCAATGAAAAAATGTCAACGTTTACTGTTGCATTTTGCTAAAATTTCAATGTTTAAAGCTAGGCAAGTATCCTGGATCAGCGATGATTGAGTGTGACTTAGAATCACCAGACTCTATGGGGAGGGCTACACTTGGCATACTAGCTAGAACTCGTCACATAGGGGCTTTAATTCACAGTGCTGAGCGAATCGGGCCTATTCAGCCTTTATCAAGGGTACACTATAACATATAGAGAGGAACCTCTGTTATTGCTTAGTGATGAACCTACTTTTTCTATTTATGGAGAGAGTTTTTTAAAGCAATTTCTCTGTACACAAAATTGAAGATCTTATTTGGTATTTGTTAGCTGCTCGTAGAATAAATATAAATAAAATAACTGATCTTTATCAATTTGGTTTGTCAATAATACAGACTGTCATAGTATTACATTGCATTGCAAACTAAATTTTATTTAAAAGCATGGTATCCATTTTACCGTAGTGAGGCTAAAAAGTACTCGTCAATACATGATTAATTCCATCAGAATTTGACCAATAGGATACATAATGATTTTTGGTATGAATTTTGGTTGGCTGTCAACTTATTAAAGGTTTTAAAAGCACAACTCGCTTAAAAAAATCTTCAATAAATTAAGACCCTGATGAACTATCTTAAGTATGCCAAAAAACTACCACTAATGTTATATATGCAAAAGCTTAAAGTGTCTGAAGTTGCTTTTTCTCACTTGCTGACAAAATGTCTACTTTAATTGAAGACTATGATAGTAAGGATTATTAAATATTTTCAAAATTACTATTATTTTGCATTTTTCTTCATGTGCTCTATTATTCAATTTATATATATATATATAAATGAATGGCTGTACTTTGACATTATAATATTTAAAATTGAAAAACAACTTTTTATTGTACTTTTTAAGTTTACAGCAGCAAGTTTTAAGGAGTGCTTGGATGTGAATTTGGTTGCAGTGGACTATATTACCCGCAGATTGCTGCCTATATTAGGGGATCATCGGGCTCTAGAGACACCTGTTGCTGGAGGAAGTGAAGGGCAATCTGTATTGCCATCGAAACTACTTTCTAGGCAATTTTTTAATTACTTTTTTTTGCTTTTTTCTCATATTCGCTCAAAAACTTTTGAGATTTATCATCAATTTCTTTTGCTTTTGTTTAAAAACCAGTATCATGTCTATACGTGTCTGCATATTTGTATATATAGGTATCCAGTTTTTTATAACCTCAAGAGGAATAATATGAGCCAAAAATAATGTAATGTGTAAATTTGAACTAATAATCAGTATTTTTAGCTATGTTTAGCCCGGTCTTTGGAAAAAAAATGAAGCAAAATGATCCAACAAAACTTCAATTCAGTTTTTGTCATTTTGTTGTGCATTGCTGACTTGTGATAATACTCGACATTAAATTCTCGAGTGTACTAGCAGATGTTAAGTTAAGCCAATGAATTGAGGTGACTTTTCAAATCCTATCAGGGTATAATCTCAAAGTTGTTATAATATGCAAGTTTTAGCGTAATGAATAATCTGTCACTTGTTATGCAGAGTGTGTGTAATAACATCAGATGCGGCACACAATCCTGTTGCTAATTGGTCAGGCTATTGCGTAGCCAAAGCTGGGCTTTTGATGTGGGCACGATGCGCAGCTGTCGGTATGTTTTTTGCGTGCCAGTCTCTATTTGTTTTTTCCTAAGTGCTTATATACATTATTACCTTCTTCTTTGCTCATTATCGATACATATATATTTATATTTGCTCTCTATTCTATGCATTTATGAGTTTATTGGTCCTGATCTCTTCAAGCTGACCTGTGTATTGAACTGCGAACCATCTAGAAAAAATCTATTTTTAATTCTAAATTTGAATTTTATGATTTGCCACTTTTAATCCGTGTCTACAAACTCATTATTTGTTACCAACTAAATCTTCCTCCCATTCGTTTGCGCTATTTTGCTCAGTAGGCCAATAGTCGCAAAAAAAATATATATAGGTGTGATTTTACCTACTTATTTTCTTGTTTTTTTTTCATTTTTATCTGCCCATATATGCATAATTACTCTAATATACATATTTGATTTATTCATCACATACAGTAAATGTCAGATATAGCAAATTGGTCAGAACCACTGCATTAGTTTATCACATAAGAAATTCATTATATCCAATGTTTACTGCATATTTACGATATGATACCGTCTTTTCTCTCTGTAGACCTTGCGAAAAATGGTATAAGCGTGATTGCCGTCCAACCAGGACTTGTAGATTGTGCTACGCAGGTTGTAGAAAATTTCTTTGACTTTTTTCTATAACTTTTTGAAATGGTTAGATTCCTGGCAAACATACAAAATTAATGCTCTAAATCTTTCTCAACTTCTAAGAAAAATTGCATTGAGGCAATTTTTTAAATTTATGGATTGACAGTTTACGCCAACCCCAAAAGTATGTCTTTTATGAAAAGTCACAGCAGTACGAAAGGTCAGCAATTACAAAACAGTCAAATATTATTTTCTTTTAAAAGATATGCGCAAATAAATTGGCATAATCTTTCATTTGAGACAGTATTTTCGGAATCAAGGTTGGGCTCTACTAAGCAAAAAAAAATTTTCAGCAGGAAATAAATGCATGACTAGTTAAAAAAGATTTTTTTGGATGAAAAGATGCATTTGTGACTTTTCAACTCATAATGAAGTTACTGTGAAAAAGGTAATATTTCACAATAATTTCTGTAAGGTTCAAGGTCAGAAAAATTAGTTGCTTGTTCTACACTTTTGACCAATTGTCATTGACGATTATTTTTGCAAAACTCAATGTTTTAACCATGCATTTTTTGCCACTGAAACTTATTTAGTAAAAAAGACTTCCATTTGATTTTAAAGATTAGCGATAGCTATATGGGCCCTGATGGCTCAATTGACCTGGGAGAAAAGAGAGGCTTTACATTAGAAAATAAAATATGTCCCTCTGAAGTTGCTCTGAAAATTTTACCTCTTTTGCTAAAGCACCCTGCGTCATTCAGCGGTGGAGAGTATGCTGCTGACTCAGAAGATATACATTCTTTGCTCAAAACTTGTGTAGATGCTACGATGCCATTGTTGCTGTAGCATACATATGTATATTACTAAGAGATTTATTGCAAAATTTGTTGCTTTATGTTGCAATTTGAATGTAATCACTGGGGGGAGGACGTTTTTATCGAATATACTAACTACTACTTAAAATTTATTTTCATTTGGACAATTGGGATTTTGTTATGGAAATCGATAACGCTTTGAGTTGACATGGAGCAGCTGCAGCTTGGCATGGGGGATTCAATACAGTTGTGACTTACCCTCTTGTTAGGTGACACTTGCAAATTCAAGTCAAAAAAGGACATTAAAGGCAAAGATTGCTGCCAAACTGGAGCAAACCGCTATACTGAAGAAAGAAACAAAAATTACTCAGGCACTAATCAAGAATTGTGCAATCTAAAAAAAATGGTGGAGCAGGTGGTCAATATTTAACTAAATACCACATCAGATATCCAGCCCTGCAAATAAGCATAATCTGGATACAATTTACTTTAATTTTCAAAAATGATTATGGGTATTGCCAAATCTGAAGCAAACCTTTAGGTAAAGTTATTGCAAGCAAATGCTCAATCTTAGATGCCCTGTATATAGTGTCCACTGCCTTTTGCAAGAATCACAGTGAAAACCATCATCTGCTGCTGAAACAAGGAAAACTTTGAAAGTAAGAAAGAAGAAAAATTTATAGATAATATGAACCTCAACTTTTAAGTTTATGCTGACGTGAGTGTAAAAAATTGGTTAATAGAAATTTTTTGATTAAGAGGCGCAAGAGATAACTATCGAAGAAAAAGGCTCAGAAAAATATGCATTTGTTGCAACAAATGTTCTTAAGGAAAATCTGGAAGAAAGTCTATAAAGGAAAAAAAATGTTGAGGACTTTGGAATGCTTGGCAACTGGCATAAAAGAATCTATTGAATTTGCAACGTTTGCATGTCTTTACGATCTAATTTTTCTGAATAAGAATAGCATGTATTGAATGTGTTAGATAGCAGATGGATTAAAGTTATATCAACTATTGTGTGCTAAATAAAAAGCTTTCAATGAACCGCTTGAGTTAAGTACTTGTTACTCAATTTAAAAGACAAAAATGGCTTTTTGGTCTTTTAATATTTTTATTTGGGGCAATTGGCAGCTGTTTTTTTGCATGTATATGATATTGCTTTACCTATGCAAAATGATTGGCAGCATCAAATACTCTGCATTTGAAGAGTTTTTGTAAAAATCCTTGAACGACAGGATGAGGGTAGCAACTCTTGAGTACAATATGCTAGTAGACTCTAGTGCACCCTTCTCAGCTGAGAACAAGTAGAATATTCTGCAACGATGGATAGAAAGTGCTAGAGACTGATGAGCACATGTAATGTGTAAGCTGAAACAATGACAAGCCTGGACAGGAACTGCCTAAAAGAAATAAAAAGTGCAGGCTATTCCGATGTAATGCCATGATGCCAGTAAGTGGACACTGTAAAACATTACTAAAAATGACAGAGAGCTTTTATGCATCATTCAAGACTAGCTTCTATAACATGGAAGAAAGAATGCCAAGTTCATACCTGATAACTCTCTGCATTTTTAGACAAGTTAATCTTGAACTTAGATCCAGCTGTTATCTTGGGCCTGATATCTATGTGCACTATTTAGTTGCACCAAAGATTGCTACTTGTGCCAATTTTGATAATGGATGGAAGCTAAGATGCCTTTGCCAGTAAACCAAAATTGTGCAAAAGTTTTTGGCACCTTCAAGTTTTCTAGCAAGGAAGTGCAAAAAGTTACATATCAGTTTGTCCTCAACCAACTAAAACATGGCAGGAATGCACTAACCCGTATCTAGACATTAAAAATTATTAAAAGAAACCAACAAGGAAAACAAACCTTAGTACTTAGATATTGATTCTAGAATGATAAAGGCTATGTACTTTGCCAAATGATATCTTTCTGGTTGCAAAAACTTTGGCACATTTGTAGCTCCTAAGACTTAACATGAATATAGCCTTTCAAACAATTCAAAAACATGTGCACATTTGAAACATTAAATTTTATCTGAACATAGCCAGCTTCAGGGTAAGAAAAATTGGGTAAGAAGAAATGGGAAATACTCCCTACTAGGTTTGAAAATTGTCAAGAGAAAATAAATACTCCAGTTATCCCTGTGTACTTGATGCTGTACTTCAAATTTGGCTATTAGGTTGATAGAACAATGCTAGCCATGGTTTATCAAATTAGTAATTCATTAGATGCCTTTCAATCAATTATATAGTAGGCTGAAACAGCCTTTGTCTACTGACATGCTGTAACAGTTATGCAGAGTACAAAATTGTAATATCCGAGAACTTCAAATTACGAAGGAAATTTCTACCAAGCTAGAATCAGATTAATACAAAAGCAAGGAACTGAGGACAGAACAGAGCTGCGGAAGAAACAAGGATTAAAACACACACTCAACTGTTCTCAGTTGCCTTGTAACAAAAGAACAAACAAGAGTGAAACAAGAAAACACGATGGAATATGGCTAAAGTGTAGTAATATGAAGAAACGAGGCCACGGCAAGACATGGGCAAGACTAGGCAATAACAAAAAATATAAGGAAACAAGACCAAGAAAAAGAATATACAATATTATTAATGTATTTTTGCCACTGAAGCAGAAATACTAATTTGCAATTTTACTCACAATCTTACACCAACTAAATTAATTTAGTTTAACTTAACATCTACCGCATAGATTATACAATTCAATAAATATGTACTAGCTATGATAGACTGCAAAGCATGACTAAACCAGATAGGGCAGGAACCAATCTTTACACATAAATAAAAGTCATTGGCAGCAGTGCAACTATTACTGGGATGACTGTTGTGAATCTGATATGTTTTTAATTGCTTGATCTAGAAGAAAGCCTGTTGTAAGGGCAGAAAAAGAAGAAAATAAACACAAGTGTATCCTCTCAACATTAATGCAATACCTTGCACTATAGTGTAAGAACTCAACACAGAGCAAGATCTAAGTTAAGCAACAAGGAGACGTGCAGACAGTATATAATTATATTAATCTATTACGACGTTGCGAAGAGTGAACTTCGCATTGTTAGCTGCACACATTATATTTTGGCGAATAGTCGTTACATAAAAATAGTAATTACAAATATCCGTTACGAGAATAGTAGTTACAAAATAGCCGTTACATATAATTACATATTGCTATCTCTTGTATGAGCGGTATATCGAGTTGTTTAGTTAGTTTAGATATCGGCCGATATGGTTAGGTTCCATTCCTAACATATAGGAGATCATTGAGTCTGTGTCCTTTTTAGTTATGATCTGTCAAAGAGTTTGTTGAAAAGTTTTTCTGCCATCAGTATGTTACAAGGTGCGTTGATGGGCCTCAAAGTGAATTAAACTGGTGCTACTACTCAATCTTTGTATAATGGCAACTTAGAGCTTTGCTTAGGACTGAAGGCTAACTATTTTTAATGTTGTAATTATAGCATCAGAACAAATCTACTCAGGCACCTGGCTTATTCTCTCATTTGCATCTATCACATTACCAAGTCAAATAGCTGTGGAAAAAAATGGAGCTAGTTCTTGAATCTAGGCAGCACAGTAGTAGCATTATACAAAAACACAAAATGAGTACATAGAAGAAAATGACTGAAAACTTGAAACAACTTTTTGCATATTTCCTGTTGTAATCTTGATTGTGATTGCTAATGCCTTTTTAATTGTTTATGTACATTACACTTTATACTGCCATACCAAAGTTTGATAGCTAGCAAAAGAGCATGTCAGAGGTAAATTTGGGTTTTTTAAATTAGCAAAACTGCTTGACAACATGCTAGGAAAAAAATACTTTGCAACATTCAACAAGACAACATGCATCTCCAATGGCCAGTGAAAATTTACTGACCACAGATGTCCTTCTTGTTGGAGGGTAAACACTATAGGTTTGGTTGAGCTTGTTTTGGCTTTAGAACCAAAACTTCACTATTTCACGGTATGGGAACTGAACTAACTCAATAAGTCTTTGGTGCAAATATAGCAATAAATTTTGTTTTGGCAACAAAAAAAGTAGAGTAGTTGGTGCAATTGAGAGCAAAGTTGTTGGCAGTTGAACCAATAACAATCAGATTCACCTAAAAAGTTCACCTTGATTGCATGTTCTGTAGTTTTTTAATGTTCCAAACCAAGGTATAACAGCTATAAATCTGTTTCAGCAAAAAAAAGTGCAAAGCTGAATTAAGCATAGTCAGTAATATTCAACATTGTGCAATTAAGATGCTAATAGAGTATGTGATTGCCAAAATGACCTATATCAGAAAGAAACGGTTAGTTGGTGCAAATACTAAATGAGCTGCAACAATCTACCAAACACTGTCAGGATCTAATATGTTGCCGTGCGATTCGCTATTGAACCGTGATTAGTCATAAAATGTTGATTCGTGTACGATTCTTTCAAAGAATTGTGCTCATTATATCTTTTGTGATGTGTTGCGAGATTCATTCTCGGCAACACATGAAGTAGGTTCTAATACACTAAATTAAACGTGTATCTTTCTTGTGTTTTTGGTTTATCTTACGTTATTGATTATATACGTGAAATTTGGAAATTAGATCCTTACACACACGTATTTGTTTTAATGTCGGTCATTGTTTCTGCAACACAGTGGGCATCTTTCAAGCTAGTATTTGCAAGACATGAGAATGGCTACTTGGAAGTTGATGAGACCATTTGCTTAATGGTAAAATGGAGATTGTGATTCACTGAGATTGAACAAGACTTAATAGATTTAAAAGCTGTAATTTGTCTCCAAGTTATTCCTAACCATTGTGGAATGATGTGCAATATCAAAAAAGAAGGGTGCATTAGGATATATAGCATAGAACTTCAGGGTATCCTGGCCAGGGAAAGTTATAGAACCATTGTAAGACATATTTAGTGTAGACCAATTTGAAGTTGTATACTTGCATTCGATGAAAAATGTGAAAGAGCTACAGTTAATATATTGGTTCATTGTAATGCTGCATACAGCAGGGAGTACAGCTTTAGAAAGATAGCACTCAATGGAGGATTTGTTAGAGCAAGAGTTGTACTACTGCAACTATTGAAAAAGAGTGAATGTTTCTAGAAAAGGAGCTAAGAGGAATTGGAAGATGAGGAGAAAGAGGGACAATTTAGTTCTGGGTAGGAAATGTTTGCTATTATCAAATTTGGTATCATCACATCAACCAGCCTGTGCAATGAAAGGCCATCTATGGTGAACAGACCAGGGTCATTGTAATTTCTTCTCTCATAAAAAGGCCAAATACTGATAGAAGTCATGAATTCTCAAACTTGTTTCTTTGTGCAATTGGCAGTTGTTGGTTTTTTGTATACTAAAATATAATTTATTTAAATCAAAAATAATTTCAGTCAAGCAATAGTTATTTATTTACAAATCTCTATTGAAGACCATTTAATTCAGGAATATGTTTCAACAATATCTTTTACCCAATATTACCATATGGTGACTTTTATCAATAAGTAGCTTTCAACCAATTATCAATACTTCATTAATTTTTCCCCATATATATTTGCTTTATTGAATTTTCTTCACAGAAATAATCATTTGCTTCTATAGGTAAGTCTTTCTATAAGAGTTATATTTCAACTGAACTGCAGAAGAAGATGCCATTGGGTGATAAATACGATTTATTTTTTCCTTAACTCTCTACTCTTTCAATTCCGTGATCATGTCATCAACTCGAGTTAAATTTGCTTCAAAAACACTATTATGCACGAAACAAACATTTTTTCAATTTAAGTGGTAATTAAATAGTTGAACCAAAACCAGATAGAAATATGACCATATATGACAATTAAATAAATATTTGCAAAAATTGTTCCACGATTCTCATATGAACAGACTCATTGTAAAGTACTCATTGATGATATATTAGATGATATGATAAGAAGGCATACATTTATAAAGCTGCTCAGAAAAAAAGGGAAAAATATTAAATCAAATTCTTAATGCAAATTTGGGAGATAAAAAGTAAAACTAAAACTCTTCGCCATCCGCCACAGAGTCTTCTTGCTTAAGTTCATGCATGCCAATTGCCATGTACGTTTCAATCTCTGCATTTTCTGAAGCAACTTGGAGCTCGTAAATATTTTTCAATCTAGCTGCAAAGTTGATATAATCGTGAAGCCCTACTCGCCCATCATTGTCCGCATCGATAGCCTCCATACACGCATCAACCTCCTTTAACTGGGCATAGTCACCTCCCTCTTCCGCATAGGCAATAATATCATCTCTCGATATGAACTCTTTTCCCTTACGATCAAACAGACTAAAAATAAGCTTTAGCACTATAATTTCCTCATGAGAGAAAAGTATTTGACTCGGTGCTAGACTCGACTCTGAGGAATCAATACCCGAAATATAAGGTTGAAAATTTTTCTTGTCGTCAGATCCTACTAAATTTGTTACGCTGCTACTGCGTATTCGATGAGCCAAGCGGTCCCCCGTGCACTGCTCAGTTTCAGTCTCCGAGTTCAAATCTAGACTGAATTGCCGGCGTTTTACACCGGTCGGAGAGGTATTTGAGTCCCCCTCAGAAGCGTTTGATAGGGTTATAGCCCCCCTCGGATCCAGTACTCCTTCAATATTTTCGCTGTGACTAATGCGCTTTGCCATTACATCGGGGTGCATTTCATTGATGCCGTCGCGTGCATGCGCCATGCGATAGTGCTCACGTTGCCGCTGGCTGCTAGGACTTAGAGCCTCTGCAACATCAAACCAGCTATTTTGCTTGATTATGCCTTCCACTTTAACTCCCTCATAGCGCTCGCTCGGGGTCTCTGGATTTTCCTCATCGTCCACTGGACGGACACGCTCCAGGGTAGCTTCGATACTACTGCGTACCTTGATAATACAGCACAAGTTTTTAACACAATTGAATCGTTAGAAACAGATTTGCAGTAGACATACTGATATTACATAAATCTATGGTCCACTAAATGATATATTCTGTTATTCGATAACTTGACCACACTACCTACTCCGTTTGCTGGTATATTTTGATACACGTAATATATAAGTGATAATTTCGGAGTAACTGATAGTATTACTCTATGGAATATCATTTGTATAAGCACATTGTACGATCAGTCTACACAAAAGAACCCCTCTAAGGAACTGAAATTTAAGATTTTCTATAACACAAGGGAAATGTACTTCAATGCACAGATACAAACAGCTTTAAATAAGTCTATCCATTACTTCCTCTGTATCTGAGAGCCGAGTTGCTTAAGTTTATTTGAATTAATGGGTTGATTTTGTAATAAGCAGATCTTTACATAACCTACAATGCATTATCTTGACTAGGAATTCAATCAGTTATATCTCAAGCATTTAAACATACTTTTAAATTTTAATTGTAAAGCCAGAACACTATATATAAATGAACAATTTCCATTTTTGGTATTATGAAATTAGTCGTAGTAGAACATAGAGGGTGATTTAGTCATTTAAAGATTATTTCAGCCACTTACTTACTAAAAGACATTTGAAAAGAATCTATTTGTTCCAGCGACGGTATTTGCGAATTGTATCCGCATAAAGTAAGCTTCAACTATAACTAACTTTTATAGACCATCGAATTATATCCGAACATCCAAAGCTGGACTTGGCACAATATGACTTTTTTTATTAATTATACATGAAAAATTGTTAAAACTAAATTTAATATATCCAAAGTAACTTACTGTAGATACACACCTCTTTCCATATCCCTGGACTGGGGGTAAATCGATGTGAAACAGATGACCGCCTTATCTTGGGGGAGGCTAAGGGCCCCATTTCTGAGGGAGCAGAAGGTATATTATGGCCATTAGTGGTCTCCACGGGGTTAAGGGCAGGGCCCATTTCAGAGGCAATACGCAAAAATTCCCTAAAGTTGGTGGGCATGTAAGGGCAGGTTTTACCCATGGCAAGTAATTGCATCAGACTCACATCCTCTTGGACAGTGGGCACCGGATGTGGCTACAATTACAATAATAAATGGAAAGTAGCAGTTTTATACATTATAGAATAATGCCAATGAAAATTGCTGGAATGCAGCATACTTGGATTTATGTATGAGAAATGCATAACAATATCCATGGTAGCAAACATATTCGAATATATACTACGTAAACAGATTAAATTGATTTAATTTATTGTTTTATGAATTTCACTAAAATGTGGACCTATAAAGAATTATTCGAATACAACACTAAAAGTATCAATCGCACACATTTTCAAAATATATTGAATTGTGTTATATTCGGTTAAAGCTGGCAATTTACTTACCTCTGCTTCGAGTAGATTTACAGTATAATAACCCATACTTTCAACATGCAAAACTGCCGCTTTATTTCCATACCTATCACAATAATTCGGAGCACTAAAAACCGTAAGTACAGTCGGATATAAATGGTTTTGTTTGCTTTTAATTGCTTTAGCATGCTCAGCAGCTTTCGCCTCGTTATCGTCTTCACTGTCATTATCTGTAGAATCTGTCATTTCAGTTCCAAGCGAACCGATTCGATGACAGTTCGACCCAAGTCCGAGTATTCCTGGGTTGGCAAAATGACTCCGAAACCCATCTTCTTGTACTTCGTGCGCTCGTAACATATATATAAGTTTGTTTTCTCTCAAAAATCGAGCAGCTGCCTTATAACCAAACATAAAACTGCAACCGCGAACTTGATTCTTTATATAGTCCATTTGCAAGAACTGTGGAACACAACAAAAATTATTTAAAAAGCACAAATTAAAATGTAATTTTCTCTTTGCATTGTATATGGTCCTTAAAATTTTTCCTGAAACTGGAAATGAATTAGACAAATATAATAGGTTCCTAGATAAATGTCATAATATTCTACCTGAAATTGGGTATGCATGACTAAAAATATGCTATATGAAGCACTCTCGAAAAAAAAATAATCGAACAGCTTTTGTCATTTCAACGAATTGACACAAATTTGTCCTATTCAGGCACCCCCATATGATGCCCTATATTCGACCCAATCGATATAACATCTCAAATAATAAAGTGTTTAAACTCATCAAATATTATAAAACAAAAGAGTTTAGCCTTCATTTATGTATATTCTTATGTAACTTCTCTCTTGTTTTTTTTTCGGTGTGGGCAGTCTTTGTGATAACTACAAAACTTTTTTTGATTGATAAAAGTTTCTGCAATAATTCACCTTAGCAGACTTAAGGCTCTAATAGATTAGAAAAGTTTCTTTCGTAGTTGCAACGAAATTAAGATGTCAAAAGCTTTACACAGCATGCTAATGCATACCTCCCCCTATTTTTATAGTAATGCAGAAACTAAATGATACTGCAAGAATATGAAATACAAAAAGAGTAAACTTCGATTGAAATAAAAGTTATTTTGTGCCAAGTTCAGCTTCAAATTTTCAGATATAATGAATTAATTCGTTGTCCTGACAGATTCTTATACCTAAAGTTTACTGTACGGTCGAACAAAAAACTAATAGAAGTAATAGTCGCATGTATAGCAATAATAAGCTGTTATGGAAATACCTCTCTATATTCATCGTCCGTAAGTTTATAAACTTCATCTTCGTTCATTGGGTCCGACCAAAGTATATCACAAAGCGGTCCATCCATATCAGGTTCAGCAAATCTATCAATTTTATTTATGTCTTCAACTGTGCTAATTTGAGGAGAAATGCCTCCATGTGCACAAAATATCCGACCGATCTGCTCCATTAAAAAATTTAGTTCATAAAAACTAAGAAAAAATTATAGCTATTTCCGATACATATACGACATTACCCCTTATTGTTTTCAAGAAAAATTTGTGCAAATTGACTCAATTATATTTGATTTATTAATCCTCTTCAAATAAAGTAACCTGGATAAAGGAGGCCAAATTTTTGATATTACTGTTCTATTGTAGATGACGCACGTTAACCAATGAACATTTTGAAGAAGCCTCAAAGTCCTGGTTTGAACAATTCGGTTCAAATACAAGATAAAATTACCTTTGAGCAGATAATCGCAGATATTGGCATGCTCTGAAAGCAGAGAAGAAACTGATAGTATACTGTCAAACCATATTTCACCTGAAAAAAGCAAAATAATATTTTTTTTTAGTTGACCAATAAAATTTGAAAAAATTCTACATAGCATATTTCATGGACAGCATAACAATTTATCAACAGAAATTGTTCTAAGACTACTTGTGAGGCATGTACATTACTGCAATTGGAATGCAGTCAACTTTTTTTGACAATAAATAAGCACTCAATTATTTTGAAAATTGCAAGAGTTTGTACCAAGTAAAATATTCATTTGCCTCTGTTAGATCGGTTTAAACAACTTTGGTCGCATTAAGGCTATGTTGTCTCACTAGAAATTGCACGTTGAATATTAATCTAGAACGATACATAATACTTTACGAGTCATGATCGAATTAATTGAACCTTTGGATAACTACTCTTTTGTGCTTGTATGGAAGAAATTTAAAATTTTTTCAATTGGCTGAAAGAGAATGATATAATAAACGAAGTAAAGTATCTTGAGCCAACATATGCTAGTCAATTACTCTTGTCCTTAATCAAATTTGTCATTACTTCCTAAATAATTTGTTACTCATGAAATTTGTACAGAAAAAAATTCTGAAAATTGAGAGAACGGATACCATGAAATCCATTGAAATGCAAGAAAAAAGAATGTTTATTAAATATTTCTAATTGCCTTTCCAAGTTCACTTTAAATAGCGATGTGTTTATCCTTATCAATCTTTCATTTTATTCCCTGTTCAAATCCATTCCCACAAGTGACTTATTTATTGTTCTTTAACCTGTATTTATTGTTGTCAAAATCCTTCCTTTTGTGTAACTTATTCTACCCTTTCATCATAAAATAATTAACTAAGCAAAGATAAACACAAACCTTGCATTCCTCCTTGAAGCCAAAATGTGCACTAACCGTGCTGCATTCGTGGTTGCCTCGTAATAAAAACACTTTTCTCGGATATTTGAGCTTTAGCGCTAACAAATGTAATATCACTTCACAACTGAATGCCCCTCTATCAACATAATCTCCCAAAAACAATATATTATGATCTGGCCTCCACATTCTAAGAATGTTCAGAAAATCAAAATACTGTCCGTGCAAATCTCCAACTACCATAACAGGCGCATTGAGCTCTACCACGTTCTATTAAAAACAACAAAATTAAAGAAAATTGTCGTATTGTCAGCAGCCCAGCCTATTAAGGTATGTTAACATAAAGGTGTCCTACATAGGAGTTCTGCTGTATCTCTAATTCACTATATATTAAGATTGAAGAGTTAATATTACACTGCCACCAATAACTATACCACAGTTGAAGTAACTTCTGTAGCACGGTCATCGGTAGCTGCAAATATTCAATTATTCAATCAATTTTAGCTACAGTAAACTTCAAATAAAACAAATTCAACTTTAACAAATTTTCACTTATAACAAACTAAATAAAAGGTCGTCATGTGCCAATCTCAACATCAGATTTTTGGCTAAAATAAATGAATTTGGTGGTCCCGACATATTTCTTATACTGAAGTTTGCTGTGTCAGGATATTGCTAGCCATGCCAATTTTTTTATATTGATGCACACTAGCATACAATCCAGTAAGCTAGCCATTACTTGAATATTCAGTTACAGAATAATTCTACACTGGTGTGCAATTTAGTACTTCAATCTATAATATTATCGTTCCGCCTTTGCAATCTTTTTTCTATGTTGTCAATCTATCTCTGTACATTATAATCCACTAGTTGCGGTGTACCTGTATAGTTGTCTATAAATCAAACTGTAAATCAATATTCTAAGGTTAGGTTTAGGTTATGATTTCAAAGTTAAAGAATATCAGTGTCGAAAATTGTTGGTTTCAAACTAATGTGAACTTGCCCATGCCTTCATATATATGACATGCAAGGTATTACCTTTTCATCCTTGAGAACCTCTCTCGCCGCCTCTATTAATTCCACAGCCTCCCCGAGATCCATTCGTTCCTGTCGTTTAAACCTCATAGCAATATCGTCAGGTTCAAATCTACCCCGAATGCGTGCTCGCACTGCCACCTTATCACTCTTCAGAGAGACATGCTTTAGCCCAGTGTTCTTCATTTTGTTCACCATGGCATTCACACTGATCACACTGGCTCGTTTTGTGTGATTCATACAGAATCCCGTTCTAATATGTGCAATGATTCAAGTATTTAAGATCAAATATTTAATATAATATAACTAACATAATAAACTCTAGGGGAGATACACTCTATAGTGACCCTTTTCTACTACCCAAAATGCCTAATTCGGTATGAGATTTGCAAAGTATAGATGCATATATAGATAGATATATTACATTCATATGAGAATCCTAAGCTTACTTATAGGCATATCAATTATATATATATCCCCCCCTCCATATCATAATTGCCTTGGACATAAATACTTGACCATAGCACTTTCATATTCTATAACCCAATTACGTAAATTTATCATAATTGTTCATTGAAATTGATAACCAGATATTACTTTTCAAGAATTTTAGTTATCTTTGCATTACACTAGACAAAGTTTCAAAGTGATGTTTCACTGAAAAGTTCTGCACCACATTAATTTAATTTAGTAAGATCAAGACACGAAAATTTGCTATAATATATTAAAGAATTAATTGGAAAAGATTATGAAATTTAAAGGGGCAATTTTGAAAAAGTACTAAAGAAATACCTATAAGTGTCTCTTTGATCACATCCCTCCACACTACATATTCGAATATCAGAGTCATCATCAGTGCAGTCGTCGATGATTTCATTCATAGGATTTGCAATCGGATTTTTTGTAATACTCAAGAACATTGCTAGTTTGTTCGTATTATCCATTTGCTCACTGCCATCCAGCTCTCTGTAATGTCTATGACCGTGAGTCTTTTTTTTCGAGTTGTCCGTTTCGCTAGATGCGCTGCTATCCAAGGATGGAGGGCTACCCTCCTCATCAATACTGCGTAAATCCATAAGTTGCGAGGATCGACGTCGAATAATTACCGGCGGATTTTCTCTATTCGCCACTAATCCTTCAGAGTAAACTGGAAGGAGAGAAACTGAACCCACAGCGTGTAAGACAAAACATTCAGGACACCGGACTCCACAGCCTTTCTACGAACAAAGTGAATGCAGAGCATCGAATTTAACTCATCTACAGTACATGGAACATGATGCCTCAAAACTTTCTCGAAAATATTTAGCCATTCATATCAAATTGTGTCGATGATTTTAATCAAATTATATTTTTATATTGCAATTTACTTCTTCGCCTTCTTTTCTTCTGACATTAGCTTCCTCGAAGCATTCTTCCAGACAGACTGTGCAAGCAACGTGTCCACAATGCTGAATGCGAGGAACAGTATCCTCAACTTCACTAAAGGTTTGATAGCATACCGAGCAGGACCTTTGAACCTCATCATAGAGAGATTCTACACATTCCATTGTTTATCGAAATTTAATATTTCAGTAGTCAAATGAATATTCTCACATAGTCAACATCGTCTTATAGCTATATATATCACTAAAAGTTTTGCTATCAAATGCACAAAAATAGTGAAAATTCAAAATTTTCGAACAGATTTGAAAGATTAACCGATATAGATGGATAAGTAGTATAACAGATATTGTATCCCCTTTTCAAAAAGTTCATCAGTGCATTTGCAGCTTGACACACTGCAAAGATTATCGAAGAACGAAAATCAAGATTCTGAAATACCCCCCAGTCTTTAAGCATTTTTAATAGTTCAAGCACATGGCTAAAGTTCTGAAATTGCTGACAGAAGTATCATGAGGTCACTTGGAATTAAATTATTCATTTCATGCATGTTTGCGAAATGTATCGCCTTCCATGTCATGCAAATGAATACCTTCGAGAGCCAAAAAGGATGTCCTATTGTAGTCGTTGAGCCGCCAATTGATTTGGACATGCAAAATCATAAATCCTTTGTTTCATATTTTTCGCTGCGCCAATCGATGAGTTTGTATGTTTCGCCTTCTGGTTTCATAGTACTTGCATCTATCAATACTTTATCCCGTAAGTTTAAGCATGTGCGCCAAGCTCTTAGTCTGGTTCCTGCTTTTGAAGTAAATACGACCAATTTTGAACCGAATAGTGATTTAATATGTGATTCTGCAGAAGTCACAATCAGTGACATTGTCTCAGAAATGCGTGAGCATTTTCCAAGTTATCGCATCATCGGCAGACTTTCAACTCTTGCCAAATCGGCTCCTCATTTTACTAAAATCTTGGGTAGAAGGCCTATTTTAGAATGGATTACTGTCGATATTGCGCTCCGAAAAGAAAAACCTGACTTTGATTCGTCTAGAATACAACCAAATCCGCTGGAGCGCATTCATCTAGGATATTTCAACACATCGAATAGTGAAATGTGCACGAATTATTTAAGAAATTTATCATTTTCAGTAGTCGAAGTACAGAAAATTAATATCTCCGAATGCGCTACAATGAGAAAAATTTGGGTAAGCAATAAATTTCGTTTTGGTATATTTTTAATAAGTATGTGTCTCTATAAATAAGTTCATATCTTGGATTTTACGATAGAAAGGCATTGCATGCTTTAAGTGGCGACTCAGATATATTGGTGTATATACGTATAATGTAAGCATTTAAAGTGATAGCTTTTATTTAAGAAAAAGTAAATGATTTAAAAAATCAAATTTTATAAAACAGTCATACTTTCAAAGAATCACATAATACTAAAATCTGGCAAAATTTTCTTTGAGCTAATAAACAACTACTTGTTTTGCTTCGATATATGAAAAAATGACCGTTTACAAAATTTAGACTAGCTTAAACAACTGTGATAATTATTTTCAATGTGCTGATATGAACTTATTGGCTAATTATCAATTGAATTTGGTGGGGGGAATTTTAGCATATTTTATACCATATTGCCAAATATGATATCAGATTTTAATAGGTGCGCATTTCATTGATTTGAACTCTTCTTTATAGGCTACTTGATATGTTTTAAAGTTCACTTTTCATCTTAATTTTTAATGTTTACTATTTGATAAATTCATGCATAATATATGAAAAAAATTTACTTTTACTTTTCAAAAGGTCACTTTTACTGAAATTTATGGCTACTAGTATTCGATAAATTTACGGGCTCTAGTGTAGAGACAGGTGCTTAACTTTTCCAAATTATTCTGAAATATAACCTTTCAAAAGAAATGAAGACATAATGAGCTGAAATGTTGTCTAAGCATGCTGTCGCCTTTTCACAACCCTTCGAAGTCCTCTATTATTAGTAATGTTAATTGTTCTTAAAGTCTTCATTTATTTAACATCCTTCTCTATGTTATTTTTACCAATTTACGGGAAATAGTTAAAAAAATATTAATTTCACTTTAATCAATGTTTTCGAAATACCGCTTTAACTAATTTGCTGTTAATGCTAGCTGTTCGATATATTGTTGGATAATCTTAAATAATGTGTGTTTACTTCAGTATTTATTGACATTTTCCAAGGGATATTTTTATATGTTTTCCAGTTCATCGGCAGGAAAACAAACTTAAAAATCGGACAAGGGAATTAATCGGAAGTACGTATGGAATGCCATTATCTTGTATACAGTTTTTAGAAGACGTAAATGTATTATTCCATAATCCCCGGAGTACTTCATCTCATAGTATAACTATTGACCCGCTGACTTCGTACAGAAATATCGATTCTGGAATTCGTCATGGATTGATCTGTTTTTACATTCTTTTGGATAATGGAGAAAAAAATGCAAAAGACACAAGCCTTAATGTACTCATAAGCGAACAAGGTTAGTCCCTTTTTGCATATAGTATTAGATCACTTTCGATATAACGAATTTTCACTTATGATAAATAAAGGAGAAATTGAAATCGTGCCAAGTTTAATATCAGATTTTCAAACATAACGAATTTCAAATATTATGACTAAATTTGTTATATTGAAATTTTTCTATGCAAGTTTTATTTAAAAAAGGCCTACTCTGTATGTTGATATTCTATATATAATTTTTTTAAATTCAAAATTTCATTGATCAAATAAAGATTTGGACATAGTTCAAAATTTCGTTGGTAGTGAAAGGGTTAATATATTTTTACGATGAAAATAATCATTTCGATAAAAATTTTAGGCTGCTAATTGAATAAAATGAATACTCACCTTTTCATCAGTGGTGTAAGGATTTACTTGCTCCACGATGGACTAAATAAGCGGATTTGATTATATGCAGAGCAATACTTTTTCAAATCATTTCGCTGTATCCTCTCGAATGTCGAAGAAAATTACAGTAGTTTATGGATAATGAATCATCTAATGCTACTTTTCTTACCCCTCTTAATTAATAATCCTTTTGGTCCCCTACGTTATTCATCTAAAGAGGTTCTACTCCATATGCATTGTTTCATTTTTAGGGCTTCAATATGAACTTTTTGCTGGAAGCGGGATTATACTATGCAGCAAATTGAAACATGAAGTTTCATTATCAAATTATGTTAGGTAATACATCTGTATCTATACATTCGCTCACTTTTTATAGTAATTTTTTAGATTCTATAGCATTTGATATTTTAATTTGATGTTGAGCAAAAAAGTTAAACTCAGTTACATTCAACTTCTCCTTAAGTGCTGATTATTTTTAAATGCACCATTGTTGAATTTCAAACTAATTGAATACATTTTTTTCTAAAATAAAAGAAATTATTACTGGTAATGTTAGCATCATAAATATTGCCAGATTTTAGCTATTTGGCAATATATTTTGATATTCCCGAGTTTATACATTTCTAGCTGAACTAATCTAATTGGCATCCAATTTCGTCAAATCGGCATTGAAAATTTTAATATTGGCAATGAACTTTGACATGTTGCTATTCAAATTCATATGTGAACTCTATGATACTAAACAATTATGGTGATTTGTATTCCAAACCATATTTTGTTATTTTTGGGGTAAAGATATTACTAGCCATTGCCAGTTTATATTTGCCTATGATAATGCGTATTTGTTATTGTACAATCCAGTATGAAACTCAGTATTAAAAATTCAGCAAAGGATTATATTCTAGATCCATTGTCTTGATTCATCTATTCGATGCATCACTTAAAGAATTTTTTTCTCTCATCTCTCCGCGAGTTCTTACTAATTTCATCTATGGCCTTATAATAAGTTCAAATGAAAAAATACCCAAATAATTCTTATCAAAACAGCTCTGGAGTTGAGAGAAATGCTTCTCTACCGCTGATATATGGCACTGTGGACCTTGAGCACCCTGGTCTACGAGGAGATATTCCGGTGAGACTTCTTATATTGTCTAACTGTTAATGAAAGGGTAACTTCAACAACTGAAAGCACTCCTTCAGCAGGCATGAATTTTGAGTATTGACTTTTGTAATGCTGGTGCATAAACATATTGCACAATCTCATGTTATATCATACAAATGAGGACTTATCTGGTCAAATAGCTTTGAATCATCTAAATATCCTTAGTTGCTGTACGAGATATGACGATATTTGTGATCATTTCAATTGGTCAATCTAGGTCAATTGAATATTTTCATGTTAGTATATGCTATTCCTTAAGAATAATTACTGAAATTCATGATTGTTAGTGCTCATTTTCTTGGCTGTACTTTAATGTACAACCAATGCCAATATACATATAAAATAGTATGGACCCATTTAGTTCATGCTATTCAGAGAAACAACTCTTTCGCAAGTTAAACTTTTTGTTCTAATATGGATACGTGTAGGTATAAAAATTATTTAAAATTTAAATGCATTGCAAAATTTTCTAATGCATGCCCAAAATGAGTATCTTTGGTAAATGCGCGTATAATACGGATATTTTAATTTTCCTGATATGCGGGATATTACAAATTTTATCATATTTTCTGTACATTTCGATGTTTTTAAATAATATATCTTTTTTCATCAAAGCTGTGGAGATATGGAATGCCGCGCTGGCATGTGGATAGAGACTTTCTAAGTTCTAGAGGCAAGTAATGACACTATTCATATTTTCTATGGTCATCTTTATTTTAACTTAATATTATAGCTTTTGTATTCGAGGTCATGAATTTCACGCCTAGATAGCGATTATTTTACATATTTGAAAGGGCGAGTAGGCACGTTCATCACTTTTCAATTCATTTTTCCTAATAATAAAGTATTTGAATAGTTTTCAACAAAGACTATGTAGCTTAATCTTTGGAAAACAGAGTAGAAGACCAAAAATACTGCATTATTGGCAGCCGGAAAGTCATTATCCTACTTAACTCTTTTATGAAACTATTGCTTTGCATTCAAGCGATGGATCGTTCTAAACAAAAAGTCTGGAATTATATTCAGCTTTATGGCTATTGTTTTCATTTTTTCACAATATTTATTTGTTAGATATTTACTCTAGCTTTGTATTTTTAATGAAAAACTTTATTCTTTTTTTAAACTATTTTTCATATTTAGCACTTGATTATATAACTTTCAAAATTTTTGTTGCGACGTAAAAATTATCATTTTTGTGGAGGACAAAAATGTTTGAAATTCTAATGAAAAATTTATAGGAGTATTCCAATATTCAACCAGAAGTTGATGTATAGTAAATTGATCTACAAAAATAATGAAAAAAAACAAATTGAACAATGTGAATCAAGTAGATCAAAATGGTGCGCACTTCTGATAGATTCGATGTTTCATGGAATTCTTTTTTGTTGACAACTTATGTCTGATAACAGAGGTGCTAGATCGCTGCTGGCAAACAGATTTAGTTGATTTAGGTCGCATATCATCAGATTGGAACTTTATAGGTTCCCAGAACTTTGATTCGAACAGAAGCTCAGCAGCAACGTTTATTAAATGCAAAAATTTAAAACCTATGAACAAATCTGCACATCGGTAAGTATGCATGTACATATTTATTTACTTTTCAGTGCCTCATATACTATTTGCTTAGTGTGGATACAATATTGAATGAATAAATTCATCTGGATGAATTTTTATAGTAAAAAATAAAACGAATTTTCATATTTTTATTAAAGTTAGATCTTATTTTGACCATTCAGTGTTATGACAAATTGATTCGGATGGTTATACGTTTACACTCTAAAATGCTATGTCCATAGCAAACTAATTTACCTCAACTCTAGATATAATCTTTGAGGACGATAAATGGTTTAAGCATATAAATCCGATTGTTCAAAGTGTTATCTTTACTACTTAATAATATCATACAATTGAGAATGGAAATTTTTAAATTCAAATTTCATGATTTATGAATGACTTTGGTCGACTCAATTTTTCGATTTCATTTTTTCTGCAGTAAATATTTTTATTTGAAAATTATCATGGATTCGCATTAATTTCAACTCGATTCGAGTTAAATTGATTTTTACAGGTGCAAATCATTGAACAATTACATATCAGTTTATATTCATACTAATTAGCTTAATATTTGTATCTTTCTTCATAGACAGCCATAGATATTGTTCTTAAAAAATTCTTTTGGAAAAGTCATAAGCTGAAGTTGAATATTGTATTGTTCAACTTCAGCATTCCTCTCTTTCTCATTTCTGCGCTGTTCTTTTCTTTTTGGCTATGGATTCATCACATTTGAAACTTTGCCAATATATATTGAGTATTACTCTCTAAATGCCTTACAGCCTCTTATAATCGGAACCAAAACCTTTTCTATTCCTAGAGCAATATTACAGGACATTGATAAAAATTAATTACTTGCAGTTGTAATGCAAAACTATGTTATATGTTACTTCCTGTAGGTATCTGCTTCAAAGAGGTGAAAAGGCTCCCAAAATTGAATTCAAACTGGGTCTGAAACGGGATTCGGATGAAGTAATTGTTGAAGCATTTACTACTACAAGCTTAGATAATGAAGGTGGCTAATTTATTTCCCATTCATAATATATGTCACGGTATTTTCTTTTCTCGATGGTATATTTACATGAATACCGGTACTGTATAAATAATTTTTGAATTATTTATGGTGTAATGGTTTATTCTCCATTAAGTATGGTGTTTTCCAATGAAATTGGGCAACTTATTTCCAATTATATATGATTTTAAGATGCATTTCTCTTCAAATAATGAAGCATCGTAGAGGTAAATACTTTTTTCTAAGATTCAAATTAGAAATGCATAATAATTAAGAAATCAGTTACGTAAGATAAGTTTCAATCAAGGTATACCGGTGTAATATTTCTTTTTACAATGAAACCTCTCAAGTCAGACGCTTCATTGTCAAATGCTCAACCTCCACCTTGCGGAGGTATTCAGATATAGAAGGGACATGAACATTTGATAAAAGTTTTGTCGTCTATCAGCTGTGCAGCCTACTAAGGCATCCAACTTGAGAGGTTTAACTGTAATTGATTCTGGTATCATATGCTGTGAACTGCCCATCAAAACTAGCTCATCTATTATTATATTGTAAATGAGCCCAAAAAACTTAGCAAAGCTGTGGATTAGTCGTTTGGCTGGTCTAGAGCTACTTGGTATCCTCTAATTGTTTATCGGGATATTTACGTTAATTTTTTAACAAATATTTTCATTCTTAAATTGTACCATAGCAGTAGAGCAATCAAGAACATTCTACAACTGTAGAAATAGTCAATATTTAAGTCCCATGTTTGCGGAATTCAAAAGTACAAATTCGAATAAAACCACTCAAAATTTTAATGTTTAGTAGATAGCACAATAACTGATGGTGTCAACCTATTTTATTTTCGGCTAAGTTTGTTCACTTCATCGGTTAAGCTGTACATATTGGCCGTAAGTGCGATGAATTTACCCAATTAGTGCCAACATAAAAGATATGGCCAAGAAGATTGATCAGTTTTTTATGGATGTGGTTCTTACTTTAAAAAAGTATTATTTTTAGTCAAAGGCCATTATTACTGATTTGTTCAATCAAATTTTGACTCTTTCATCAAAGGACTAGATTTTTTTCCAATATAAGAATTTATACTATGGTTGGTATATCACAGTATTGAGCATTCAATAATAATGCCTTACCCATTTGTTGACAGTTTTTATGTTACCTTTGTAATCTTATATATACTTTAATTACGTTTTTCAAGTGCAAGGATGGAAAAGGCTATTTCAATTTAGAAAAACTCGCATATGTGTGGGTAGGGCCGCATTTCGTACATCCACTGGATCGACTCCAGCGATGAATGATGCTATTAGGGTTGTATTCGATTCCGAATATAGCCGATTTGGATCCGAGAGTGCATTGGCCAAAGTTGCCCCAATTACTTTTGTCTACGTCGACCCAAGGTTAAAAATGCTTCTGCTGTGAACATCAAATATTATTAATTTTCTTTCAACTAATTTTAATATACAAATAAATGGAAATATCATTTCGTGCCAAATCCAGCATCAGATTTTCGGATAAGCTGAATTTCGGATATAAAGAATGAATTTGGTTTTCCAAACAGCTTTGTTATATTTGTGGCTTATACAGCGCATGTATTTCAGTTGCACTAAAATTATTGGGCGAATTTTCATCTTAAATTTTTGTATTTTGGCCTGGTCAAATATGAAGGCCACCAACGTTCCTCGATCGAGAAAGTTTCTGGATTTCAATAGATTTTATTACTTTGATTGAAATTAATTTTTCATTTGATGGCTTCAGTTGATAGTAAAGAACTGATTGTGACAGCTATCCCCTCCTAGTTTCCCTTGTATCGTAAGGTGTCGTCCCCAAATATGACTAAACCGATTATATTTGCCTAAATGGACCTACTATTGTTGAAGATAGTACTTTTTCTTCTTTTATTGATGAAAACAGTTATTACAGAATAATATAATTATGCACGATTTGATTTTGGGAACTTGAATTTGATTAAGATAACCTACACAAATCCGCTTATGAATGTATTTTGACACAAATGCTAAATGATTGCCCACCATTTTTTCCTAAAAATTCTTCAATCGTAGGAAAAGATTCGGCTATGCATATTTCACACTGTTTTCTCTCAGAACATTGTAAAATATGAATGTACGCATATATACAGATTTCGAGGATTTGGCTTTGGTCGTCTCCTTTTTCTACGTTGCATGAGAGAGCTAGCTAATAGAGAGATTGAATATGCAGTCATAACAGTTCAAGACAACGGTTCAGGGCGACTAGTTCCTTTCTATCTGAACATGGGTTATAAAGATGTGACCAAATATGTTGGATCTTTAGAAGATACAGGTGTCATTATGGTTGCTAGATTAAATAAAACAATTACAGAATGAAAATCATTATATCTTTTGAAAATAATCAATTTTGGAATAAGAGCTCTGTTCACATATTCGGTTCATATATACTGTCTAAAATGCCCTCATACAATTACACTTCTCTTTAATTATTGGCTTTTCTTTTTAGCCTTCCTTTTTATTTCCTGGTGCTTGCTATTCTCTATATGCTTCATAATATTGAATTAACTTTTTCTTACAGTTTGTTGATTTTGACTTTAGTCTCAGAGTTGGCTGTTTCTTGTTCGATTTTGGTATTTTCTCATTGGTCTTTTTCATTCTTGACTGCGGATTGGTGGTTTCTTAATCAGTTCTCATATTTTCATTTGGTCCATTATATCGAGTGGTGTCCAAAAGTCACAGTAAGATGTTTGATTTTAATCATTTCTAGCGTTTTTGCCTACTCAAGCAGTAGTGGCAGTATTCCTAGTATTGATACCTGCAGTTGCTATGACAACAGTGACTAAAGCAGTTCTGCAAGGCCAGATGCTCGAATTAGTGTCTATCCGCATATTGCAATCAATCGCAGGTCAAGCACTCTAAGGCAGAACATGCATTTTAATGCTAGGGTTTGGTCTGGGCTGAAATGCTGTTTCAACTTGCAGTCCAGTATGTTTCCTGATGAGAATGTAGAGGAAAAAATGATAGTTTGTGTGACTGCTGAGATCACCTATACAAGATTTTTTTTGCAGAATTCACAATTCATTGTGGACATCAAGAAATTTTTCAATGAATTTGATCTCAGTACTTAGTCCAAATGCTGCTTCCTTTCAGAGAAAATAGAGATGTTAGTTCATTTAACTGTTTAAGGACTCAGGGTCCCAATTAATAGCCTAGATCAAGTTTGATGCCAGCAGTGTATATTGTACAATGGATTCATTTTATGATTGTAAGACAACTAGCAAGGATATGCAAATAAATCCTGATTACTGCTCCTTAAGTATTTTAGAATTGGGGGAGGTGCAAACCTAAGAAAAGCATTGGTTCTATACTTTTGTAAGATGCGCAGTGCTGTTACAAATTAACTCCCTTAGCAATTAATTCTATTTTTATAGCTGTGGTCAGTGTTCATTTATGACGTTCCAAGAAAATTGGCTGCACAGATTCTAGTAGGGTTTTATATTTTGTGTTAAAGTTACCTCACTTCTATAAACACAATTAGTACATAATAAATAAACATATTTCTGTCACAGTTTCTTGTGCTTTGTTGTGTTTTATGTTTGTAATAGGTGCATTTTTTTTATATTTTTCAACAATGTAACTTTGAAGGGTTAATATTCAGTTCACAAAGTGCGCATATTTACTGAATTTGCGATTGGAAATGAAGATAACTAAATTATGCAATAATCTTTATTGAATCTGACTAAAAGAAAGGAACGTATAGAGCTTGCAGATGAATTTAAATAAATGACAGCCTTAGCTCGGATGGTCCAAAAGCAGCAAAATCCCGTCAAACTAGCATTAATAAAAATAATAATTTAAATAACCAGACTTGAACTGGCAACTTTATGAATGCAAAATAAATAATTTGATTTGCTTACATATTTTAATTTTGCCCCATTTATTTTTTCAAGTATTTGGCTGTTTCTCTTATGAATGCACTAAACAAAAGTAAGCAAGAAAAATGATAACCAGTTTATGTATTTATTTTCAATTACAATTGTGCTGCTGAAAGAAAGTATACTTCACAGCAACACACAAATCATCATTCTAACCCATCACCATAGCCTGCCACATATTAACCTCAGCAAATAACTCCACAGATTCAATGATAAGATTTAATTACAGACAAGACAAGGAAAGACTGGACAAGGCAAGACAGGACAGGAACTATAAGTGTATTTACAAGACTAAATTGCAAGACTGCTAAGACTACTTACGCGGTCAGAAGTGAATGTTCTAATCAATATATTTTGTAGCTCAAATTAAGTGATGACTTGCCATAATTATTGTTGAAGCTTAACAATGACTTAACACATTTAAAATAATCTTATTTAACCAATTTTAGCTTTTATTAGACACAGCAATCCTAATACCATCACAGCATGATACATTCAACATTGACTTGTCTTAAAACTACTGTAGAATTTTAGAGCTATGAGATGAAGTTAACCCATTAAGAAGTTAATTCTTAACAGTTTTATTTAGTATTTTTTACAATTTCTTTCCATGGTTGAATTTTTGTCTACAGGATGGTCACAACGTTATAAATAGTAGTAAAAAAGTGGGATGAAAAAAACATGCTTTTGACAGAGTAGGCATGAAATATTTGCCCAGATAATGACAAAGTAGGAACTGTTTTCAAAATTCAACGTTAGTTAAAAAAAATATAGTGATTTGATGCAGACACTCATCGTTTTTTTTTCTGGGTTGAAATCACTTCTAAGCAATAGCATTGAAGAAAACTAGATACCTGCACTTGTCTCTGAAGGCATGGAACACTTGTAAACAAAGTAGAAGCCACGGAGGTGTGCACATCTTTTTATCGGATAATTGAAGAAGAAAAGAGAGAAAGGAAATACAGACAAAATATATTATTGATTGATGCAGAGGACCAACAACTGCAGTGACTCAGTAATAGCACCAAGAAAACCAGTGTACAGTGCATATTGCAATAATGTAGAAAAGAGAAGAAATTTGTTGATTATAACAACGTCATGCAGGCCGCATGGGGGTATCCTTACGGGCTGCATGAAATACCTTATGAAATTACATATTAAATTGTTGATCTCAAAAGACGCTACAAAATAACTTTGGTGAAAAGATGGGTAAATGGGTGTAGCATATAAATAGGGTAGAATCCGAGTACCAGAGCAGTAAATATCCTAACACTTTTTTCAAAACTATTAGATTTTAGTTATAGAGAATAACCAGCAAAAAACTTTTGAGACTCATGAACTATGATGCTGCATTAAAAAAAGGCCATTCTGCTGTAAAAGAGTGAAGACTGTGTGCAATGAGCAAACCCTTTTCTACGAAATCTGGCTAGGTTAAAACTACAAGGTAAGGATTCAGATCCTTGCTGTAGCAACCACAGGAAGATGATGGAATGAGTATAACAGAACACAGAACAAGACAGTAGAACACGACAGTATTTGTTATTACATACATTGCGAAGAGTGATCTTTGCATCCTTAAGCAACATTGCAATAATTGCACTGGCATATATGAGTATTACTTGGTTGGAACCGAGTGTTAGGATCTAATATGTTTTTGCTGTGAATTATGTTCATTCATCTACAACTCTTTCAGGGATTTGTAGTTATATGATCTAATTCGGTTTGTAGGTGCGAGTATAGGTTGAAAATGTTGACGAGATTCACTCTCGTCAACACATGAAGTAAGATAAATGAAATAGTATTGAATGTGTAGCATCTCTATGTTTATATTTTTCTGGTTTTCTGACCTACACTTGATACGATTTATTAGTCTTGACACCGAGTCATTGGTCAATATAGGTATGAGCAGGTCACTGCAGTTCCTAACACTTGCCAAGTTCTCTGATGTAGAGTTTAGCCACAAAGCACACTGTTTGTTTATCACTTTTGATGTCAACACTTTTTCTAAAAGTGGGTAATTGGCAGTTTTCATAACTCAGATGCATGGCCAGCAACTTTCCTTTGGGTTGACACCTCCTCAAGGTACAGTCAAATAAAATTCAGCATTAACTTGTTTCTCTGTTACAAAATCCAATATCATGCATGCAAACAAGTTTTTATGCATAGCAATAAGCAGCACAAATTACTCTTATTTTGCATCAAGTTTATCAATCATGACATGACAAACAAAAAATATGTTTGCAAGACAATGACTAAAATAAGCAAAATAGATATGATTTAGCTCACATGAATTCTTTCTTGCATGAGAAAAAACATTATCTCTGAGGGATCAAATTAACTAGGAATAAGTATTATCTTGCAGCTTTTGGTGTATATTAATTCCCCCATGAAACTGATAAGATGGCATTAATTTACTGAATCTCATTTGTTTATTGGTGATACCGGTTTATGGAATGTAATTGATTATGAAAGCATGTGGTTAACCTGTAAAATGACCCTTGACTTCATTAAAAGTGCTCAAATCAGTTGCTTTTTTCTCGAGGTACTCAAGGGCGCTAATGAAAATTTTGGTAAAATTATGATTTGTCATACTATCAAATCGCTACAATTCAGTTTCTATGGCTGTTCACGAATTGATTTAAGAATATTTCTGAGCGTTAAAAAATATCAACAATCTGGAATTTAAGATTCAACAAAAGATTTTTTTCCCATTCTATGTTTGATTGAACTTCAACAATCTGATCAACAATGACCCAATATTAGAACTTATGATTTGAACGTGAAACAATCTGTCATTTCCACCACTGGTAAAAATATTTCTTATCGATTCTGAAAATTATTTCTGTAGAATGCTGGAGAGAAGATAATGTTAAAACACCAACGAATCATTGCACCTAGCTTCTCATTCCCTCGAGCAATGAAAAGTAACCAGATCGCTACTGTAGCATTTCTGCTCTTCATCGAGTCAACATCAGCTACTGGAAGATGTGCTGCTCTTTATCAAGATTGCAGTCCTTTGACGACCTGCCAAATTGGGGCGGACTGTGCAAACTTCCAAAGTCCAGCATCAATGCAGTAAGTACCCTCGTTTCATAACTTTTTATGATGTAGATCAGCAATTTTATTATCGTTGTTACAGGTGCATCCCTTCTAATTCCGATCACATTGCGTTATTTGAGAAATGTGGTGGCTCTGAAATGAATTCTTGCGGTGACGGTGCATCGTGTGTTAGCATTAACAAGGAGACAAGTCAATGCCTTTGGGACTCAGAATGCTCGTATGGAGAATGTGAGCCAGCACGAGCTCCTTTAACACCTGTTGAACGAGTCCAGCATATATATTCATTAAAAGTTGATAAAGCTCGAAAATCTACATTGGTGGATATACCCTGCCACGAAAATAATGGCGATGAGGAGGTGACGTGCTTTCTCTTGTAGCTTTTTCTTTTTTCTTTTACAAATTATTTTGTGTTCACAGGCGTATCCAGGGTTTATTGGGCAGTTCCACAAGACATTACCTCATGATGAATTTGGCGAAGTTGACCCTGAAGCATATAATGCTTTTCTTCGCTGGTAATACTCTTTTTGATCCTAGCTTTATTTCTTTCGTAAATATATTCTCTCATTACTTTCTCACTAGTTTGAACATTCTCCTTCAATCAGTTCTTTTACATTTCTCTTAGTTTTTCGAATAAATACAAAAAATAATATATTTGACAGTCTTGAAACTGGTGATATGAGTATATGTGACAAGATTCCTGGCGCTGGGAAGCTTGCTAATCCTCTTGGAGGCATAGCCTTCAATACCCAAAATGATGATTACACTGCCTTTCCTGTACCTCCACCTCCAAGTATAGCTTCAGCAGAGATGGCAGCTTTGTATGAAGAGCTTGCTTGGATGGCTGTTCTACGCGATGTTCCATTTACAGAATTTGGTACACACCCTGATGCTGCGAAGGCTGCCGAATCGCTTGCTAAAATGGAGGGATACAGAGGAATGGGACGACCTTTCTCCACTGAGGCTGATGGAAGGTGATTATTGTGGAAAATCTATCGAATTTTTGATGTGTTGAGTACTCTGTAAAGATGCTTTATCTTTCATTTTTATATTATGCTAATTTCTGATATATTTTATCTTATTTCCAAGTGCATGTATGTCTGAGATATTTACAAAATCTTTTGAACTTTTTTTCCTAAAAATGTTTTCTTCTATCGGATAAAAAACATACATGAAAATATCTAAGCATTACAGTGGAGTAACATTCATTTCCTATATATTCAATTCTTCTATATGATCAGTTGAATAATGCTCATTAAATAATTTCATGAAACTATTAAATATATGGCTTTAACTGAACAATCTTTATGAACTTATTCTCTATCTCCTAAGGGTAACGATCGATCCAGCGACTCAGCTCTTCCGAATGGATTTGAAAGATGCATTGATTGGCCCTGCAGTTTCGCAGTTTCTCTTGAAATCATTTTTTTTTGATGGCATCGAAGTTCGCCCTCTGACTAAAGTAGGTGCTTTTGGCAGCGATTACATGACTGATTTCAATGAATGGCTTATGACGCAAAATGGCGAAAATACTGAAAAAGGATTTGAACCTCACCCAAATGGACCACATTACCTTTGCACCCCTAGAGATTTAGGAGCATTTGCATATCAGGTTAAAGCGTGCTTTAGTGCCAAGTCATGGGCTGCATAGTTTCTATTTCCTTGTACATATACGCTAGATTCGAATTATGTTTCTTTACAGTGTTTTAAAAAATACATATATTGTAATAATTAAGAGTAATCAGATAAAATATTCCAGCATTTTAAAGGTAAATGTCATCAATTTTTTCATCCTACATTAACTATAGGATGTCCTGTTTTCTCCCTTCTTTCGAGCACTTTCAGTAGCAGATGTTGTAAAGTTGAAATTATTTGGGGGGCCTTATGTTGAGCAGAAGCGAAATATGGGATTCACTACATGGGGCAAAGCTCAAGTAATAAAACAGACTCTGGAGATGGGATGCGACTGTAAGTAGAAATTTCTAAATTTTTCGGCAGCTATCCTACAGTGTTTTTCATGTTTGCCATATATTTCAAACTGAATTTACAGCACTAG
The DNA here is from genome assembly GCA_032358265.1 of Vaucheria bursata. Taxonomy (NCBI): domain Eukaryota; class Xanthophyceae; order Vaucheriales; family Vaucheriaceae; genus Vaucheria; species Vaucheria bursata. The sequence continues at coordinate 54,142 of JAULBW010009605.1, forward strand.
TTTGTAGTATTTCAAATGATAAAACGTTCCAGGCTTTAGAAGTAATAAATATATTTAAATATGATACTTTTCTGCATTATCTTATTAGTGGGGCCAGTTTGGTATTCGAAATGGAACGTAAATCGTTTTCTCCGCCCCGAAGCATTTGGTGGTCTTGTTCACTTGCGCAAATTAGGAATAAAGGAACACTATCCAATCCATTCATCTTTACTGCAATCAGAAGCTCTAGATGCACTCTATAAGCTTAACGGTGCTACTAATAAACGGAGGGTAATTATTTATCTTACCAATATTCAAATTCTTCTCAAGCAGTGATTAAAATATATTGATATAATTGAAATGGTTTCACATTAATTTTATGGATAGTACTAGAATATCAACATGAACCCATTTGTAGAAGTTGATTTTGAAAAATTATGTCAATATGGAACATGAAAAGATAATTGTGAAAACCTTAAAAAGTAATGTCAGTTTTCCAAATTGCCAACTCTTATAATTAGAAACACTTTTTTGTACTGGAATGTTGAACTGCATTAGAATAGTTGACATTAATACATCAAATGCGTGAAGACTTTTAAGATCAATAGTGAGATAATTTTTTTTAAATGAACAAGATACTATTTCTATTGCTATTCTCTATCAACATCTGTTAGATCATTTTCTCTTTATAAATGTGCAGAGTGAGACTGAACCTTCCATTGCTGTAACACCTACATATCTTCTTCCGCAAATTGTGCGAGAGGGTTCACTTACTCACCCTTCTTATCCAGCGGGTCATGCTATTGTGGCAGGAGCTGCTGGCACTATTTTGAAGGTACATTTATATGTTTTTAGACAATAAAAATGTGTTATGGCAAAAACAATTATACAAATTTTTGTATTTCTTAATCAAACATGGTCTGTAATACGTACTATTATGCACTTCAAAACTGAGTAATCTTTGTTTTACCTTCCTAACAAACTCTTTATAGACGTTAGAATGTATCAACTCTAATTACAAATTTTTAGTTCATAGAAAATCAAGTTGATCACCGCGATTATTACTTGGATTAATTATACACGGTAATTTTTATTCTGAGTATAGCTAGCCATCTAAAAAACATTACTTTTGTAGTAGAAAGATGACTAGTAAAAAGAACTCTGGGATATTCTAACTTTATCCGTGTATTAAGGTACATTTAAATTTAAGTCATTTATCGATTGATTTATCATGTGCCATGAAGTTTTTCTTCATAGATTTTTAAGGAAATTTGAACTTTAGCAAATAAGTTGTGCTATAGGTATGGCTAGCATTTAATGAGGAGATTGAATCTGCGTGCTTTCCTGATCCCGTTGTTCCCTTAGCAGATGGCAGTAATACTGTTCCATATGTGGTAGAGGAAGGGGGAAAATGTCCCACCATTCTTGGAGAAATTAACAAGGTAAATAAACTTTTTACTATTTTCTTCAACCTAGCAGAGTAAGCTATGTAGCCTTATGGTTGATCATTTAAACATTTCAATAAATATAGAATAATTTATTAGCAGTACAGTATTTCTTGTGCCTAATTACTTTAGACACTACTTGTATAGATTGGAATGCTGTTAGGTATTTTCAACTTTTATGCCAGCCAAGAATAATTTATTTCATTACGTAAAAAATGAATTGAAATGATTTTGTCTTTGATTCCTTTTCTTCTTTCCCGTTTGACCAAATATCCAGTTTTAGACTTTGTGGACTTTTGCTATAGCATTGTTAATTATTTATTTGTGATGCAAAGAGTTAATGAATCAGAATTAATTGGTATATTTTTAGTTGGTATGATCACATATTTAAAGGCAAAAGCGACTAAAATCTGCTAATCAAAGCAAAACATATTTACAGTTGGTCTGATTTCATTTCTATTTCATGTTTTACATGAATTACGTATGGATGTTCATCTTCATATTCTTTATTTAGTTGGTGCAAAATGTTTCTCAAGGCCGCGAGATGAGTGGATTTCATTACCGAGTTGATTCCTGGGCCGGTATTTTACAAGGCGAAGCTAATGCCATAGCATACTTAAAAGAACAAATTGATTTAAACCCTGAATGTGATGGGCAGTATTCGTTTACTGCTTTTGATGGATCAAAAATAATAATAAAACCAAGCAACAATTGCCACGAAATGCATCACAAAAACAGCCAGTAAACTACTGATCGTGATGAAAATCTACCTATTTTCTTGTTGCGCAAAGCATTACTGGTTACAATCGATAGTGCATTCGAAATTAAATATTGCAAAAACGTGTATCGATTCTTCTTTATTTTTTGTTTTTTATAGTCTTGCGCAATTATTAATCTTAATGCATTTGCACATCCGTCGAATCGGCAATTTTTTTATTAAAACTATTATCAGAAAATATCATTCGAAATATTCGCATGATGATAAAATACTTATTTTCATTCAAAATTACAAAATATATTTTCCTCTTATATCCATAGAGAACAAGTTTATTAATGTTGGATTTTTTGGGAGTATTACATAGTAAAACCTGTTAAGTCGGATACTCCTTGATGAATGATAAATTGTCAATGTGGTTTTGATAAATTATTAATATTTTCAATGGGTAAAGAGCTAAAATTATGTGAATCAATTTTATTTTATATATCAATATATATAGGTTGGAAAACATTTGATTGACTTATATAATTTTTTAATAAAATAATCAGAAATTTGCCTAAATTTTGATGATTATATGATCCCCATCTTACATCTTAAAGTGTCAGTGGTCAATCAAATCGAAATCTTCATAGCATCACTTCTTTATGTTGAGGTATGGTTTTAGCATTGACCATGTAACCGATTTCTTCTCTTCAAGTTCATCCAACTCATATTAAACATTAATTTTTCCATCGTGATCAAAGTCCTTCATTTCCATTCAGTGAAGCGCTTGAAGTGTGTACACATTTAGAAATTGGCCGTATTGAAAGTCTGAAATGGAACTGCAAGTCTTGTCTTCAAATTGCTTTTGCACACAGCCTCGAAACAGCATGTTCTAATTTATGGCACTACAGGTATGAAGTTATTCACCTGACAATTCTAGACTAAATGAAAAATCGAGCTGATTTTTTATATTATGTGAAGTGTTTGCCCTACAGAAGTATGCCTTTATTTTAAAGGGGTTCATCATAACAAAATAAGGAATGTACGTTCTAAATATATCATTGAACAGATAGATGTTTAGGTTAAATAAGTGTTCGACTTAGCAGTTTCATTATATTTTTCTAATTCGGGTAAATACTTGAGATGTAAATAATTCAATTGTGAGTTCAAAGTTTAAATTTGATTTTTTACTACTTACATTCAGTGGAAAATAAAAGTCAATAAAAAGTATGATAGATTTTAAAATATGTGCATCAAATTTTCTACTCGGTAAAAGCCGCAAAATGTGATTTTTTACATCCTAATTGCAAAGAGTGAGTGTGGAATGGCATAAAAAGCTAATATACATTTTTCGACACTTTTCAATATTGATGGAACAATTAAAGATGTTTGCACTGTCTTGGAAATACATACTGAATAAAAGGTCTTAAGAGTTGGAAAAATACTCAACAGTAATTATTCCTTTCATTTAAATTATCGCAAATTTTGGGCAACTTTTCATTTGTAATTGATTTTTCGGGGGCCATTGGAGAAAAGCTGAACAAATATAATATAATATTACTAAAACTGAAAAATATGTAATTCATTAAATGGAGCTCTTCAAAAGTTCATTAGCAGAAATTATTTTTCGTAAAATAGTTTAACAAAAATAATCTTCGCTTTTTATGAAACAATAAAATATATCAATTTCTAATTGGCTATTTTTTATAAATTACGCATCGTATAAAAACATGATAAAAACCAAATTCATCTACATACACCAATTAAAAAACAATCCGCAATTCAAAACTAATTCTGACACTTGCACGCTTCAATAATGCTGATTCGTATATGATCGCATCCAAAGCTGGTCATTCTGGCGATGAGTCACTATCTGGTCTGAAGAGTCTATTTCAGGCGCCGGATCTTTTTTAAGGCATCGCCTAGGCACTATTAGTGATGGCCTACACGTATATACGTATATGCATATAATAAATCATAAAATGAAGTAAAATTCAGACTGGTGACCTATTAGAAATCAGTAGATGATGAACTTCATTACAACTGGGTATGATATTCTATTGATGGCCTACTAAAAGGCATATTCTATTATACAATAAGTTTACACTCTACCGACCTCCCTTCGCTGGTATTTGTTGATAACTCTAATCCGATATATATTCGATTAACTGGTAGTTTTGGGTGTAACCGATGGTATCGGTTTATGATATATCATCTGTATGAAAAATTGGACATGTAAATTGAGCACATATGCATTTTAATTAAACTGGGCTTCCACTAAACCTGGTACAGAGAAATTTCATGGATATTCCATAGTCAGTGTTTTTAACTGAAGCCAACTAAACAGGACAAGATATTACTGCACGAATGAAATGAGGGTCAAGTAAAAATAGCTAGCTATGGCAGTGCACAGATAGCAGGCTAATAAAACAGCTATTTAAAGCTGCACATCATTATGATAGGTCTAAAAAAACAGCAGATCAGGAATTAAAATTAGAATAAACTTTATTTATTATTACCCCAAAACTAATTTCACAATTCGAATTCAAATATCTTGGAACATGAAAAAAGTGCTTGCTAGCGCAAACTTTTCTAGCTACCAAATAATCAACTTGTATTATTCATTCGAGTACGACAGACTCAAAAGAATTTATTAAAATCTGATTACAAAAGCAGTACCATTCAAAATTCGCATGAAAAGTCAATTAAAACAAATTTTTTGGGGATACATAGTACAGAATAATTTCTAACTTCATAATAAGTTGGAAAAAACAGCTCTTTTTTACAGGTGTATTTATTATTAAACATTTCATTTTCAAAAAAATTTTAATAGTCTCCAAATTTGTAGATAGATCTTGTTACGTAGTATGAGAAAGGAAATCAACAAAAAAGTGAATAACTTTATAGAATCTTACCTCCAGAAATGCATAACTGCACATGTAAACAAGTAAACAGACGGAATAAAAACAAATGGAGATGCGCCTAAAATCGGACGAAATATAACCCATATTTTCCTTAGCATTATATTATCTTTCAGCAGCTCCAAGCCTAATAAATGATATAGTATTTAAATCGTTATGCTGGAAAAACTATTGTAAAAATGCATTGCCACCTCAAAACATGAAGTCGCCGCATGTCCATGCTTGTACAGATGTAGGTATAAATGTATTCATGTATGCAAATAAAAATTCATATATAAAAGAAGCATATGTATATGCATGATTTTAATATTAATCATGATTAAATAGAGATACATAATAAACAATTTGAAATGCAGCCTTTTGAATAGCACCATAATTCCCCTGGCCCCCTTTTTAATAAAATAACTTCAAAAGTTCATAGGTGGTTCTGCCATGAAAGATATGTAAGACCAGATTGAATCATGGAAGGCAATAAAAGCAAAAGATTCGCACAGGATAAAATTGGCAATCATAGATGTTCTACTCTAGATAACTATCATTTTTCCTTGTCTTTGGCGCTACAATTTAAAGGATTTGAGACCAAGACAAATTCTATAAGATATGCTGGTAGAAATAGTTGCGTTTACAATTAAAAATTCACGGAAATTTGAATAAAATTGAAAATTCATAGTATCACAACTTGATTTTCTCATGTTCTTCCACATATAATCATGACCTTATTTCCAGAGCTGTTCATTCTACGCAGCATAAATTTGTCCAGTCAAATATCTAAAATATATAATTAAATGGATGGTGGTGCTAGTATTTTTATCATATTATGTTGTAGCAAATATTCCAAAATCTAAATTTGTTGTAAATTGATGAAAATATCTTCTTATCAACTGGAGCTTTAAACAGGCTAAAGTATACTATTAAATTTCAAGGAAAATAGTTTGTATCAAATAGCCATCTTGGTTGCGTTATCAACCATGATAGAGTATATATCTGTATGTCAGATGGACCAAAAAATAGAAGGCAAATAAACTTATATATGTATGGCATTAAATAAAATTTTGAATAGAATGCACCTTCTGAAACGCACACAAATACTGAAGACACCCCTCCGTTTTTGTCAGGATGATGAGCCAGTGCAAATGCTCGAAAAGCCCTAAAATTTAAGAAAATATTGATGCATACTGTGAACTTGAATGTATCAAATTCACATTTTTAAGAAATTTTCACATAAATAGACAAAAATATTATATTCTGTTCAGACTCAGATTTTTTGATGCGGCAAATATCGAATATAACAAATGGATAAATATTCCTCCTATTTGGGCTGCTGTAGGGTGACTAAAATCACCCACCACCAATGAAAATGTCAATGTTGTTCATAATCTTTCAGCTTCGAGAACAGTTGGTTGAAATGTTTCTTTTTGAAAATATAGCATATTGACCTCTTCGGTGGAAATGCCATTATATCTTCAAAAGATCTAGCAATCTAATTTTTCACAAGAGTGAATAAGCTGCTAATCTTGACCGGACTAGATGAAAAAGTGTAGCCTACGATTATAGGGGTATGGGTGTAATTAAAGGCCACATGCTATACATATGACAAACAAAGCAGGGTCATAAAATTCTTTATGTTTTGACTAATTCAATCAATTTTGGCCCTTTTTAGACGTGTTTGGCTAGGATAAATTTCGTTTTTGTATATATTAACGAAAAAAGCTAGTCTATTGGAATATTTATAGTATGTAATAAAATACAATTCCTAAGTCATTTCATATCAACCAATCAGAATTTACACAAATTTTTAATTGGCGAAAACTGTTAATACTCCGTCAAAGTATACGTCCAAAAAAATAATTTTCATTTTCATTATTCATTAGGAAAACTCCTGTCACCTTAAAATTTGGTATAAGAGTTATGAAATCTTAAAAGCCACTTGTATTATGTGGAATTTTCATTACACAATAAAAACAACTTACTAGCTAAAATAGATATCACATCATTAAAATGCTTCTCTAAAAAGTAAAACCATTTATTTGTTTTAACATATATTCATCCAACCATTAAAAACCTTATTTTGTATAAAATAAGCCATTAACAATAAAAACCAATTATTTTGCATAAATAAAAATCAAATCAGTAAAAATAACTGATTTTGTATACTTATTCAAAAAGCAATATATATACCTATTCAGCTGAGCTTCCGAGGCTCCAAAAAAGCTCCATGGTACTGATAAGTACTTTGCAGCACATACTAACATTTTCCAAAACTTTATTCCTTCATACAACAAGGGTCTTAAAATCGGTTCTTTTTCGACCAGAAGTTGAAAAACACCGAAGGTCACACATCCCCAACCTAATAAAATTTGACTACAAATAAGATATGCTTTTGATTTGAAAAAACGATTTGGGTTAAGACTGCATACCCATCTCTCAAAACTTTTCCTTACATCACTGACAAAATTGAAAGCTAGAGTAAATTTCGGATGTAGTAAATTTTATTTTAACGAATGTTTCCTTATGACGAATAAATAAAAAATCAAAAGTGCCAAGTTCTGCTTAAGATTATTAAGTATAACGAATTTTGGATGTAAGGAATAAATTTGGTTGTCTTGGAAAATTTTCATATTCACGCTCTACTGTATTCAAAGATTATTTTTATGTAGCTTCAAAAAATAGCTACTAAATAAGATTGAAAATTCAAGCCAGACAATATATATTCTACTACTGCACTACTAGTTTCCATCAGTATAGACATGCACATCAACTAAGTTAGATACTCTAATAATTCATGGCATTACACTCCAGCAACCTCTTTTTGCTGGTGTGTTTCGATACCTCTAATTTGATTTATTGATTAAGTAATAGTAGCAGCTCATGAAATACCAATTGTAAATGAATTAAGCATAGATAACTTGCAGTAGAGACAATTTTAATGTATGAATGATATCGATAAAATTTTTAACTAGAACGAGAAAACCATTGAATTTAATTGCTAAAGAGAAGCAAGAACTGTTCACAAGGACACTTTAGAATTAAAAAAATAATAGAAAACTTTTAAATTTATTTCATTATCAAAACTAAAAAAACCTTCACCCAAATCTTCAATGATAAATCATATACAGGTCACGATTCAAGAAGGATCTGTGAGCTTACTTTAACAGTACAAATATATCAACGTTTGGAAGTAAAAATTGAATCCGTTGAAAACACAATAATTAGCTACTTCGCTGAATGTTCAAACTAATATAATTTATTCTAACTATATATTTAGCCCTAAAAACAATAAAAAACTAACTGCAATACTTTACGGAATATATTTTCCTTCTTTTTCATTCATGGAAAAAATCATTTGAATTTGGGACTATTTCTGTATGTATTGTATCTTGAAGAACAGGAAAAGCTCCTCAGTAACATTTTTCACCATTTCAAAATTAACTTGTGTCGGTCAATAAAATAATAAGGAGATTTAACTCGATACATTACACCAATATAAATGCTAATAGCTCTGAAAATTAAGCTTAAACTATAGGAATATATGAAATGCTAAAGATTCCAAAAAAATTACAGTATATAATAATAAAATGAAGAATAGATAAATTGAACATGATTTTCAGGGACAAATCAATATGCAGATTACACAGTGACTTGAATGAAACTCCAAAAAATTGCCGAATTTGTCTTATTGTATTATAGCAAAAAAATTTTCATGTCCATATTAAGTTTCCAACTTTTTTACAAAAATCAACTAACACTGAAAGTTTTACACATTTCTAATGCTACTATATACTTTTTGCGTAACATAGTCCCCCCCCAAACTTCTTAACACAAACTATCACGTTGAGAATTATAAGAAAAGTAAAAATAGAATATTGGAACAATGCCAAAAGGGACAATCATGCTAATTTCTTTTCATGCATTAGGCTACTACCGCCTTCCCCCGAATATAACAGTAAGTTGCTCTAATCGACACCCGGCAATTTTGGAAATGTTAAAAAAAATGGTTGCTTAATTTGAAAAGAACAACAGTTCAAATAAAAAGCATATTTTTCGTTCATAAAATTCACACTTTGTAATCACTTTTTACACTAAGTTTGTCGAAAAGTCATCAGTTAGGATATTCGATGGCATCATTGTGTCCCGGCAAGTGCATTGTCAGACATTTAAAAGTGGCCTTATCATTAGCTCTAAATCAAAAGTTGGGCCTATTGATGCGAACATGGCAATATGGTGTTCTAGTCATGTATTATAACAGCATGTTTCTATATTCGAAGGAAGATACCGTATAGCGTTTATGCTGTCTGCTATCAGGATAGTATACCTTTCGGTGATAGTCAAATTTTTTAAAGAAATCATCACTACAAGTTAATAACGCATTAAGGCTTAAAATAGAGTTCGAATAAAAAATTTAAATTAATGAAAAATTAATTAATTCTTCATGCGAAAAAAAGTGGAAATCGGATGCCAGAAAAGTATTGGCCGTAAGTAACAATAGCTATGAAATATAAAATAAACGCCCGAATCGTCTCTATTATAAAGCCAACGATGAAATTACGCAATGGATAAGCAAAGAGCATTCTTTATGAAAATTAGTTTTCACTCACATGCGAGGCATATCCCTCTAGACGCAAACCGAACTCCAATGGGAAGCGTTCCAAATGATCGCCGTACGAACGAAAACAATATACTGACGATAGCACTGATAACTCTTAAAGATGCGACAAGTATCTCGCCAATCCAAAATACTACACCGATTGGCACACGAATAGGAGCGAGCGCTACCCATAGCGCCAAGTGAAGAGGGCCACAGAGAAAGTGAATCAAGGTAACTTTATTTAGGTTTTCCATGGGATCAAATGGTACAATAGGATTTTGGTTAAAATCTGTTTTTGGAGCGTTGAAACTTTCTGACGTTTCCTCAGATTCAGTAGTATCTCGCCCATAAATCATGGAATTTGATGCTGGCTCATCATTTTTCGTATATTCACGTTCGTGTTTTTTTTCGTAAGCGTTTTGTACTTGTCTTGCGGAATAATTCGATGTATAATTTTCGTTGTCGAGCATGACTGTATTCGGTCTACTAGATGCAGTGCGAGTCCCAGTTTGTACCGTCTCTCCATCAATCGAATATACTGTCATCGTAATTAGGAATGAAAAGATCTCTGCAAAGCGCATATGATTTTTGGAATGATTCTAAAGAATTTTGACGTGGGAGTTAACTTGCATAAACTGCATCTTTAATATTTAGTATTAAAAAAAAGCGAAGATTTAAAAAATAAATATCAAAAATAGTGGGCCTAATAATATAGAAGGAGAGAAATTTCCTTACTTCTTCTCCACTTCAAAAATCTGCTGGAAGCAACCATGGTGCACATTATGAAGAAGAACTTACGTATGGCATGGCGAGACTAGTCTTCAATGATATCCAATAATTATCGTAGAATATCACTAATAACATCCTCAGAAGGGAGGGCTAATTAATGAGAGGATGTTCTGTGAAAGAATGCTGAAATCGCATCCATCGTTTGAGGATGAGAGTCCACAAGAAGTGTGGAAAGCGAAGAGACATCCTGCGGCAGATTACTAGTTGATTGCTTGATATAAGAATAAACGTTCATATTGGCAGACACGTTCATATATCAGACATACAGTATATTTTTCCACAATTAATTTAGCAGCTAGACGTCCAAGATTTTTATGGCTAACACATTGCTCACCAATCTTGCATTGATAATGAATTATGCAAATATACCTGAAATTAGTCAAATAGATGGAAAGATTTGCATTGAAGAGTGAGTGTTCAAATTTTATTCTCAGTTCCATCATATGTTCAAGCAATGAAGATTTGAAATGCTTATGTTTAAGAAAGATTGACTAGTCAATGTCAATGAGAGATAAAATCTTACTATCATAATTGATTGCCACAAATGGCTGCTATTCCTCCACAAAAATATGCCAAGGTATTGATGACAGATTTGCCTAGCTAGCTCTTGCTAAGATATACAACCATAGAAGAGTGGCAGTAAGTGGCCAGTTAAGTGCCAAACTAATAAGCCTACAAAAAGTAATCAAGCTGAGCTCAGGTTTTGGAATGTTTCCCTTGCTCCATGCAACTATTAAGTATCATCAGAAATGATTCAATAAAATTAAACGGTAGCATTAAAAAGTGTCCCTTAGAATACTATCTTTTATAAACAGAAGGATTTTGAGGAAGCAGACAAGATTCCAGCATTTTTGAATGAAAAAAAGCAGAGCAAGTGCTCAATGCACAAGGTGAAAAAGAGAATAGTTATATATAGACTCAATGTATTTGAAGTTAAAAAATTGACACTAAGAAAGGTGGTTAGAGTACTGAGTATATCAATCAAACAATGTGACTTAATGGTACCAAATTATAAAAAGGCAATAATTTCCTCTAACACTAGCTGTGTAATGCAAAACTAATTCACATAGACAATGTTCCTTGAGCTGGTAAGGTTGTTAGGAATTAACTTCCTAAAGTAATATTTCTGTTTGTAGCTGTGGTACGATTCAGAGAGATTCGTGTAATTATGTGATTCAAGAGGATTTGTACGATTCTGATTTGAGGAGAGTCACTTTGGTAGAAGTTCAAGGAGAGTCACTTTGGTAGAAGTTCAAGGAGAGTCATACATTTGTCAGCTTACATATATTTTGTTGTCTTGATTGAATGTTCTCACTTCTATCAACACAAAATATTTGAATGCAACATATCTATACTAATTATTGTCGGTTTCTTTTTGTGTTTCAACTACTGCATTCCTAATAAAGGTTTAGCACTTAAACTATTGTCATAAAGTATGAGTTTATTCCAAGTCTGCAGTGGATCTTTACTTGATCCAGCAAATTAAAATCAGTTGATCTGGCTGCAGACAGCTCTCCATATCACAAAACCATTTTTTAGTATTATGGCAGGTGATGCTCTAAAGCTTTTCAATGCAATGACTAATGAATTCTTAGTTGCATTTTGTTGAACTTGCACCTTGGATATCTTAAGTTGAAACTTTATTTACAAGTTAATAACCTTTTTTTCAATTTGACACCAATAAAATCAATTTATAGATAAAATCACTATAAAAACTAAAGCAATACATTAAGTGGTTACCACCAAAAGAAGGCACCACAGTAAGTTAAGATGATATGTGATTTTCAAGTAAAACAGCAATTTATTAGATTAAGCACAATTTTTAAAATTCAAAGATTTAAAACAGGTAGATAGAGAACCATGAGCAGCAGTCTTAAAAAATTATCCAAAAAGTATACCACTGCAGTAGTTGATAGAATCTTTTCCTAAAGTGGTTGTCATAAAGTTGTTAAAAACTTCAGCCTCTAAACCCAGTTGGGACTCTGCCAAACTTACAGTAATAATCAATGATTGAATGCTTTGATTTTAATGCAGAAGTTATACTTTCCTTCAATGCAAAAGAAAAAATTAAGTGCAAACATCAGAAAGTGTTCTGGTCCTAATAAGTGTGCAAAGTTAGAAAAACAAGAAAGCTTCAAGTTAGGTTAGTTACAAACTCAAGATTTGCAGAAAATACACAAAAAATACATTCACAGAAAAATGATAGTTGACAAAACAAATAATAAATATAAAAAAGATAAAATAAATGTTCAGTGTTGGAATAGCCAAGCAAATGTGCATCAAAAGTTTAAAGCAAAGAAATTGGTATAGCTTGCAAAATTTTTGATGCATTAAAAAACCCTGAGATGCATAAAAAGTAAAAGTTGATAAAAAAATGAGAGAGTGGGTTTAAACTAAATTGTATCAGAAATACAAAGAGGTGCTCAATAAGGCAAGTGCAAGACTCATCTTATATATAAACAGAAATAAAGAAGCAAAAGCATTGAAATACTCTTGTTTAAAAAGTACTGGAAAAAGTAAGAAAACATATTTCTACTAACATAGTGGCTTTTGTTAGAAACATTAAATACAACTAAGCACAAGAAACTGTGACAGAAATGTGTACATTTATCATCCACTAATTGTATTGATAGAAGTGAGCTAACTTTATCAACACAACAAAATATAAAACCCTATTAGAATCTGTGCAGCCAATTTACTTGGAACGTCATAAATGAACACTGACTGCAGCTATAAAAATAGAATTAATCCCTAAGGAAGTTAGTTCCTAACAGCTTTATTCTCAAGCTAAAGAGTTATCTTCCTTTTTACTTTGCAAGCTGTACAATCTAATATAGTAAAAACTTGCTACCATTCCCCTTGCAGTGCTACTAGGATTGCTGCATCTGGTATAGACTATAATTGGTTAAATATAGTTATTTAAAATGTGTCAAGTCATTGTTTAACTTCAACAATAGTTTATGGTAAGTCGTCATTGAACTTCAATAATAATTATGGCAAGTCATCATTTTGAAGTATAGAATATATTGATTAGAAGATTGGTTTCTGATCATGCAAGTAGCTTCAGTAGTCTTGTAATTCAGTCTTGTGAATATGCTATATATTATAGTACCTGTCCTGGCTTGTCTTTGTCTAGTCTTTGTTTTTGTCTTGTCTTCAATTAGATCTTGGAACTGAATATGTTGACTTATTTGCTGAGACTAAAAAGTGCTTTATTATTTTAGTAAATATATATGATCAAAGTCAACATTGTTTTTGGTATATCAAAAGTATTGTTAATGCTTGATAAGTTTATGTTCCTTTACCAAACTACTTGCTCATATTCAGACTTGTTGAATGTTAAAAATAAAGTATTACTTGAGATCACTTTGATTATCAAGCAACAATGCGGAATAAGAAGTGTTGGATGGATGAATATATTATACAGACATTAGATATGAAGAAAAATAAAAAAGTACAAGCCATACTCTTTACATTTCATTTTTTTATTAAGGATATAGTGATTTTTACACAGTCTTTTCACTGGTTGAATAATGTGATGCAAAAAGAGATTTCAAAAATTAATGTTTTAAAAGAAAGAAAATGAAAAGCCTCTGTTGCAGTACTGTTCGGTAAGTTAAGTCAAACTTTTGTCGTAATGTAAATAAATTTATTTGAATCTAGAGTAAACGCTAGATCTAAAGAAATGCAAAAAGTGAGGTAATACAAGCATATATTTAGTAACATTTTGAAATAGAACTAGAGAATGGGGTGCAGTTTTAATGGCTTGTTACAAACTTTACACTCTCTGTCCAAAACTTGAAATACTACCACTAAGTTTTATGTTTATTAGACAGCTGCAATCAACTGGTGGCAAAATTTTTTTATAAACAAATATCATTGATGTTCACAATAAGTTATGTAACATAAATTCAATTTCTGCAAAGTATGATTAGGAAACCATGTAAATAAGGATTGACTTTGCTTAATTGTTATGTCACTAAAATTCGACTTTTATTTTTTATCTAAATTTTACTATTTATTTTCAAAGCTAATTATATATATATATATATATATTTCATTTGTAATGAGAAGAATAAAGTGCAGTCATGCACATGTCAGCTCATATGAATTTTACTCCCACAATAAAGCACAATATTGATAGAAAATAATGACAATAAGACCCATGCATGTATGAGAGCAGTTTGACCATACTTGTATTGATTGCAGCTGCAAATTTAATTTACATTTATGAACTGTATTCTTGTTACTAATAATTATTTGTCATTGCTCAAAACTCTCAATTTTAATCTAACTTGAAGGCTGAAATGACACTTTACATTAAAAAATTGGCAAATTTCACTTTAATGTTTATGCATATCAAAATAGCAAGACCTGAACAAAGCAAAGCACTCTGAACAAACTACAAAATTTTTCAAACAGTGCAAGAACCTTCTCAGGAAAAGAGCAAATTGCATATGAAATACATTGTCCAAAATGCTCATTTCAGAATAACAGTTTTTATGCTATTTCATTCTTTCAAGATTTTTCATGTACAGTTTAGACCTTAAAAATTTCAATTTTTTAGTATGCATGCTCTATATCCTAAGTTATTGAAGACACGATTCAAAAATATAGTCTCATGAATTATAAAAATAATTCACAATATTCTTGACATAAGAACTTAGCAAATAATTTATTTTGAACGCATTGAGGTGTAAAATACATTTCAGACAAAAAGTGCCATCATAGCAGCGCACTCTCTCTGACACCTAATGTGTATGTACAATCCTCTATATCAAATTCACTCTCCATCTCCACATACTTTTGACTGCATCGCTTTATAAGTCCTGATCGGATCTGTCTCCCTTTTCCTTTCCGCAATGTTCCTTGATGAGTATTATCATCATTATCTATCATAAAATTATCGGCAGTTGCTTGATGACTTTCTAGCTGCTGAGAAGGTGACTTGTTGAGTCTTTCCAATTTATTCTTCCTTTTATTTACTTTTTCGTCATTAAGACTCGAAATTTTTAATGTTACTTGTGGGGTTTCGAGGATACGATAGCGGTTAACGAAGAGTTTTTTGGTATCTGTGATTTCCATAATATTTGGATTTAAATTTTTTAAATAAAGTGTATCAGTACAGCTTGAGTTTTTGGTGGCAGTAAAAGGGACGGTAGGCCACTCTGCTGAGTTTTGGTCACAATCGGGTCGTATTACTTCAGCCTGAGATTTCACCGTCGATTCACATTTTACATTTACTTCTATATTGCTTTCAGAATCACAAGGAGAGGCGTATACCTGCTCAGAAAGTTCGTAGGTTCCTTTCTGTGAATCGATTAGCCTAGTTGTTCTGCAATGATGATTGTCGAATATGTCGGTACCGATCTGATATATTTTTTCGGAATCAAAGATAGGAGTGCACGACTGGCCAGATCGAGATGATTCAATTGTCGAGGAAGTACTGATGTTTTCGTCACCTTGAGAACTTGTCATTACACCATCACAAAACTTGACTGGACGAGGACCATGTATATCGCCCCCAGCCAGAAGATCTAGCTGTAATGTTATTCCACGAGTCCACCGGCAGACATCAGAGTAGCTATCTGTTCGTAAAAGCATATTTCTGAATGAACTATGAATAATAAAACGACAGTTGTCATGAGCGCCGCCACCGAACTTTTTCACCGTGCTTATGTCTTGCAATGCTATGAAACCATTGCATCGCTCAGAATTTGGAGAATAGTACCATCGTAGTAGACCATCTTGTACTGTGAACCATCGTCTTACCCACTGCGAGTGAAACTTTCGTTGCATCCGCTTCATCTTATGCAGCCAGCCACATATGTTTATCGGTATTTCACTCCCCCTTGGAGTTTGAATTCCGATGACATTTTCCCACGATTTACCGACATTTTTATCGAGAGAGAAAGGAATTATCAGCATGTTCAATTTATAGGAAAGTTTACTATAAAAACTTTACTCCAAAGATTAATCTAAACATTTTTGCAGTACAATGTTCTCTCTCCTTAACATGACATTGAAAATAATTATTGCCGTTACATTATTATTTGGCGCGATATTTATTAAAAAAATTTGTTTGGCACAAATCAAGTAAATTCGACCAGTTATAATCGATTCGAGAAATATCCGTCAATAATATTATAACGGGTGTCATATGCCCACCACTTACCATCCTATGCACCTTGTTGGGTTTTCAGGCAAAAATGATGATGGTAACACCTAATTAGTAATGTGTGCTACAAATTTGCAATTTTCTTCTTGTAATGTTAGGAATTTTTATAATTGCCAAGAGTTATCGCTTATTTGAAAAGATTATTTTAAACATCAAATGTACATGCAAATATTGTAATTTGATATCAGTATTCTTTTGTCAAAAATATCATATCTTTCTCATATTCTTAACATTGCACTTAATTCGAATGGCAGATTATTGTACTCTTCAGTAACCCTCTACATAATATATTGTTCAACTACCTGAACCGATGGCTCTTTCTCCGCAAGGGCCTCTCCACGAAACTGTCAAGACTAACTTATCGTGCTAACGCGTAAACCAAGAAGAGCAAAACCAGGAGTACAAAAATATTGCATGAATAATGCAATCATATTAGCCTTATCTTATATATTGACAAGAATGAATCTTGTCAACACCTTACAACTTATTTTACGCGCATGCAGCACGAATTAGATCAAACCATAAATACGACTCCCTGAAGGAATTGTACATGAACATTGTAATATATAAATGAATCATGATTTTAGGACAAATCAATGGCAAAAACATATTAGATCTTGACATAAACTTCAAAAGAGTATGTAATGTTCAAAGTCAAAAGATGTCAATCAAGGTAGTCCACAAATTATGTTTGAATAGAACTCAAAATGTGGATGCAGAATTTTTAGAGAATATTTGGACATTTGAGAATGTGCAATGTTTTGAATATGGCATTAAAAGGTCACCTGTAGTTCAGCAAATTTGTTTTCTGTAATTTTTTTGAAAAGATTCTAATTATAATTGTAATAGAAAACAAAATTAATTGCTCATTTGCATTTTTAGAAGCTTGAAAGAATAGAGGATGATTTTTATTATTATTATTATTTAGTTTTATTCAGAAGGTGGTAGCTTTAGAGGAAGATGGTATCAAACATTTCTCCAATCTGAAATTAAATTGAGTCGATTACGTATGATATATCCATATATATTAGAGCAAACCATTCTCATCAATAAAATAAGTCAACACCTTACGCTCAGGTGTAACGGCATATTACATTATTTAATTGGTTAAAATATAATTTGTTGGCCAATCAAAAATGCACTTTGTATGTAAATTTACAAGACAAGCTAAATTCGCGATAAGAATTAAGAAATCTTGGCATGATGAACATTGTGTAATAGAATGTCAGCATCGGTAGTGGCGTCAGCCCCTGGCAAAGTCATCCTTTTTGGTGAGCATGCTGTTGTTCATGGAATGACAGCGGTTGCAGGCGCGGTGAGCAACCTTAGAATTTATGCCGAAGTGGTAAGGCACAGGAATATTGGGACCTGATTTACTTTTTGGTGTCTTTTAATGTCCCATTTAATCATACTTAGACGCCACTTTCCGAAAATGTACTCGAGATTTCACTTCCAGATGTGATGGTGGATAGTTGCTGCCTCTCTATATTTTCATGGGCGATTGTAGACCTGGAAGATATTCTACCTTTATTCTCTCCTTGTGTAAATTGTGTCTCAAATCCGGATGGATATAAAATTGATGCTATGACTAATCTCTTGTCAAGTGCGGTCGAAGCGTATCGTCCAGCGTTGCTCCCAATTTTATACCTCACTTTATCAATTGTAGGGTGCATATTTAAAGATGAAAAAAAAAAATTTAATGGTATTCGAGTTGAAGCAAAAAGTGTTAATCTTCCCGTTGGTGCTGGTCTAGGCTCTTCTGCTGCACTCTGCGTGTCTACAGCTGCCGCGCTTTTAGAGGTTCGAAGGCGTTTCGACAATGCTGAACCATTCAATATGCCGGATACTTCTGACTCGATTTTAAACCTGCATTTAATAAACGAGTGGGCATTTAGCGCTGAGACATTAATTCACGGGAATCCAAGCGGATTAGACAATACAGTTAGCTGCCATGGCGGAGTAATTCGTTACGTTCGCGAACCTCGAAGCATGGAATTCATAACGGAATATCCACAATTATCAATGCTATTAGTCAATACCCTTGTTCCAGGACGCAGCACAAAGAAACTAGTTGCGCACGTTGGAAATAAACTAGAACGATATCCCGCTCCTACAACAAAAACTCTAGAGGCAATTGATGCGTTATCAAAGGAATTCTTGAATGGCAAGAACAAAATTTTAATTGATGAAGTAGGAACTCTCATGAAGATGAATCATCATCTCTTAGGTACACAAATTCTAAATTCTATAGTATTCAATCTGATGCTTATGCAGCCATCTGCACATCAAAATTTCAAATCAATTGTTATTTTTGAGTCATTTGTACTTTGATCTGTCTTTACATATTTCTCAACCTTTTTTAAACATATGGGCATCTTAAATCGAATATCCTTGAGTTCAGTAGCGATATTAAGCAAATCAACTGCGTTAAGTGTGTGTTAATTATATCTGGAATTGAGCTATCGACACTAAAAAAATGCAAAGTTAAATCTATTATTTGAACGCCTCGGTCCTTATATTATTGTATCTTTTAATATTCAAATGTGAGAGCTGGTATATTTATCAATGTCCTTCTTTGCAAATTTTAAACTCTTAGCTTGTGGATTTTTTATGTAGCATCTTGTATCCAAATAAGGAATTGAATATATATATACGTATGTTACATCATTTTTCATTACTTTCTTGAAACAATATCAATTTCATATTTATCCTTTTACAATGTTTGCTCGCAAAAGCTGACTGATGTTGCTTGTTCTTTCTAAGTGTTGTTTTCACTAGTTTATTTATATATTACTTCAATTTTGCTTTAACACATAGGGGCTCTCGGTGTTGGTCACCCTTCTCTAGATGCAATATGCCAAACTGCTTCAAAGTACGGGTGCTGGGCAAAATTGACAGGGGCAGGTGGTGGGGGATGCGCCCTGGTACTGCTACCTATCAACCTTCCTGTAGAGACTCATGAGAGTCTAATACATGAGATTAAAGGACTTGGATTTGAATGCTATCAAAGTGAATTTGCTGGGCAAGGCGTAAAGATACACTCATAGAGATGTTATTTTGCGCATAAAGCATCAAATATAATTTTTTGGGGGTAGATGTTAAATTAAAGCATTTAATGCATCAACATTTAATTTTTCTCTTCATATTAAAAATTGCTTTTGTTCCAGAAAGTATCCATTTTAAACTTCTAATTTATTATAAATTGTAAAGAACAAGAAAAAGTAAACAAGTTTAATGTCTGCAAATTAAGACATGTTTATACTAATTTATGTAGATGCTCATCTTTTGCGCATTACACAAACTTTCAACAAAAAAGTACTTTGAATTTCACCACAAACCAAATTGGTTTTAAAAAATGTTTCCTAATAGTTTTTCATAGAGAAGCCCTTATGTACATTTATGGAGTTCTGTTCTATATTGAGAGATCTTTCTACATTCCTGCCTGGGATATTATGTGTAAAAACATATATACTGAACTTGTAGCTATATTTCATTACAATACTATTATATGAAAAAGTAGGGGAAGAGCAAGTTCAGTACAGTGTCAAAATTGGACTAAATATAAACTGCTGTTACAAGGAATTCAAAGCATCAATAAGAAATCAAATACCAATCGTGACCACTAAAGGCATCTAAGAAAATGCTTTGCTGCCATGACAAAATATATCAATATACGGAATTCGAAGCATCAATAAGAAATCAAATACCAATCGTGACCACTAAAGGCATCTAAAAAAATGCTTTGCTGCCATGACAAAATATATCAAAATACGGAATTCAAAGATGATAAAATAATAGCGAATGAGACAGATAATATCGTTGTTTGTACAAATTGGTTATGTGGACCATTATATAAGAAAGCAAGTTGTATCGATTATCAAGTTAATATATGTAGACTTTTAGCTTCAACTAGCCAACTGTCCCACTGCTTTATTTTGCAGAATCCAAACTACATTGTTAGTTAGTACACGGTGCTTTACTCTTCAACTGTATAAATTGTCAAAAGCTGCAACCATTCTCAATGCACTTAGAAATTGAAAAAAATGATATGAAATCATACTGAGTGTCTTCTCATTTAAGTGTATTTTTCCAATGCAATATAGGAACGCAACTTTGAAGAAAAATTCAAAGCTGTATTTTTATAAAAAAACATCTTTTCAATCAAGTACACTGCTTGAAATTATATTGGTATTACTTTGCAGACAATGATGTGCCCATAACACTGAGCCTTTTTTAGTATCTGCACTAGGAAAAATTGAACACATCCCTTCCAGCTATTGAATTGACTGCTATTTCTATTTCAATGTTACCATGCATCTAAATCAATAAAAATCCATTTGAAAAGAGCTGAACGATTATTTCTGATAACTCTCTTTCTACTTGTAGATTATAGTTTGTTTAAATACTGCTTGTTGAAGGTGCTCTTAATTAATGCTTTACATAGTACCAGATAACTGTTAGACACGTGAAACACAACAGAACACAAGAAACTGTGACAGAAATGTGTATATTTATCACACACTGACTATGATAATAGAATTGAGCTAACTTTATCAATACAACAAAATATATAACACTACTGGGACCTGAGCAGCCAATTTACTTGGGACATCATAAATAAGCACTAACCGCAGCTATAAATATGGAATTAATCCCTAAGGGAGCTAATTCCTGATAATAATATTGCAGAAAATTTATGGCATGAAATGTATAGGAATTTAATAAGAAAAATGGCTACAAAGATGAATTCAAAACTACTTCAATGAATATATCTGAGATTAAATATTGGTAAAAATATAAAATGCAACAACATTTTTTCCCAAGGTTCAAGTTATTGGTATGTTTACTATATAATGTTCTATCTTGAAACTGTTTTAAGTGCCATGCACTAAATTTTTTCTAATCCCGTTGACAACCGAACATCTTGTCATATGTTAGTATAATGGACATTTTATATTAGATGTCTCTTATCTCTGAACAACTTCATAGACTAAGTAGCTGACAAGACATCTTCTTTTGTAAATTGTTTATACCATGTATATCTGATCGCCTTCTGAAGTTGGACATTTGAGCTCTTTATGCAGAAGTTTCTGAACTAAGAAATTTTACTTTAATAAAGATGTGGAAATCTGCCCATCGCTATACCTAAAGATTTACATTTAATATGAATTAGCAAATTATCTAGTTTTTTTTAATTTTATTGAAGAATTGAAACTAGTTTAAATATCTTCTCTTGTAAAGGATACAAAAGCAATTTTTCCATCAATTTTTGATTGAACTAATACTGGCTTTAGTATAACAATTTTTCTCACACTATTATATCTCATACTACATTAAGTCAAATATAGTGATAAACTGAAGCTTATTTTCTCGTTTAACATAAGCAATACAAATTCTTATGAAACGGATGAAAATTCTTAAATTTCAAAGAAAGTTATTATTGGAGGGAAACATCTTAACTTTTGCAAAAAGAAATGCTTCATAAATTTCAAAAGCCTCCTAAAACCTTCCTACGTTTTTTCTAACCTTTTTCCTCTGTATATTGTTTCTTACCTAATGATATAGTATTTACCCACTACTGGGATATAAATGTTTGGTACAAATTTGGGAAAGAATATCGTCTCAATGTATGAAGTATGTGCAAAAAGAAATCATTTCCAACACTATGAAAACTTTAGAATCAAAATTCTAGTAACTGAGGATTACAAAGAACTCACATATTAAGACCTACGGAATACGTTTCAAGTACCAAACGTACTTTAAGTATAAAATTTTTTAACCGAATGTCGTGTTAACAAGGATAAGTGATAATTCTTCCCAAAGATGCAAAAGTCTAAAATGAACAAAAAAGCTTACTAAAACGTATGTGTTGGAATTCTAAATTTAACGAAAATTCAGGGAAATTACCAGTCCTCTAGGGTGACTTACATTACAAAATGTTAATTTTTACACAAATGAAGCTATCATCTTAGCCCAAAACAACCGCACAAACCAAAACAACCAGATCCTTTCCTCCAGTAACATTCTTTATCTTCAGTAACTGAGCCTGGCATTAAAATTTTAGTGCGAGGACTTTCAGCTCTACTTCGAGAATCTACTTCGGGATCTAAGGATTGAAGTAATACCAGCGTATCCACCCATTTTGAAGCTTCTTCACGAGTTGTAGCTTTCATAATGTATGTTCTAGTTACAGGTTCAAATAGAGTGTAAGCGACAAGTTTCAAATTTTCACAAATATTATTAAACCATTATATTCAACAATAGCTCATTACTGCACATTAAATTGCTTGACTACATCTTCCCTAGTTTGAGATTTTAATTAAGAATTTTACTTTGTCAATTAAAAAAATATTCAGATTACTGCAACAAATAAAAAATTCTATTATCAAGTTTAATAGAAAATCATTCTTGCATATTTAAATGTAACTAGTTTCTTTCAGTTACTTCAAAGAAATATGCCTTGATTAAACATTGCATGTTGTGTTTCATTAGTTGCTTGGACATTGAATTTCCAAGAAATATTGAAATTGAATCCTCTTATTTCTCGTTGTACTAATAAGGTCTGTCATGCATCTAACAATTTAAAGTAAATCAAAATAGAATAGAATAGAACCCCTGTGAGGTATAATCAAACTGTTCCTAGAGAAACAAAATCATGATGATTTCATTCAAATACAATCCTCATAGGTTATATTAGGATGAGCAGGAATTTTGTTTGTTATTGCATCACATTTTAGAAACAGCATTAAAATTCAACATGACGCTAAAATGAACTTTTTGAACACATCGGGGAACTTTATCCATTCAGGCCAAATTTAAACCTTGAATTAATCTTGAACTCCTCAATGGAACAACGAAAAGTATTGAAAAACTTACAAAAAATTAATTTTTGTTGTGCAACCATTGGCAATATATTCTTACCTTGTATTTAACTCTATAGTAAAAAGTGCTCCATCATTTTCTAGGTCGTTCATATCTGCATCAACTAATTTAATAGCACGCACATGGGGTAAATTAAGGGCTGCTAATAACTTTTCGGTCTTATTTGTCTGCAAAATAAAAAAAGTGGAATATATTTAGCAAATATATAAACTAACGGAAGATCTGATTTCTATCATAGTAAATTTTAGGTATCACGAATATTCAATTCAAACGAAAGAGTCATACTCTGCCGAATTCAGCACCATTTTTTGGATACAACAAATGAATTCATTGTATCTAAGTATTTCCATACTTGAGTATAGTAATTAAAACATTCCTTAAACCCCTCCAAAGTAACAACTGCAAACTTGATTCATTAATTCATCCTCTGAAGTATAAATTTCCACATAAATTTTATTCTATGCCATACATGATGTGGGTTTGACTCGATTAAACTATGAATTATTAGACAGTACATTTAATGCTACGAAAGTGACTGTATCAATGCCGAATTGCTATAACAATTGGAGTGGCTACTGAATTGATATTATAATGTTTCATAAAAGTAATTATAAATTATAATATTTAAATCATTGAAGTGAACAATGGCTAAGATGCGAATGATCTAGATATTACTCAGGCATGTCAATACGCGGAGAGAAGTAATTGGCAGTTTCTTTAGTATACTGATATTATCGATGAGATTCTACCTTGTAATAAGTAAGGAAATTAGCATTTGTTTCGAACCATCGCAATTGCCATTTCCCGGTTTTGGCCTTTTTATATAGATATCCATTCATTTTTGGACACTCCTCAACTCCTGGCATCTGAGACCTGCCAATGAAGTAACATCAATGGAATTAATTACGGTAAAATGTATTAAAGAATCACTGGGCCCTACAAAAAAACTGAGGATGCATATATATTGATTACATAATGCTATAGAGGTCATTTGATACTAAATAAAAAAAATACAACGGAGTAAGTATATGACTACCCTCGCGTAATTTGGTTTGATAATGGAATCTGTGTTTGGGAAAACGAATAATGTGAGAGAGTAAATAATCATCATGTAAATAGAACATACATTGAACGTTGAAGATTCTGGTGGAAGTCTAATATTTTATTGCAGCAACGACAATAATTTACTGTAAGATTCTGAACAATTATGCAACAGCACTTGAAAGTTGCCTTAAATATTTTAACAGACATTCTGAAGGTTTTTTTGAAATTTACCGAATGGCAGTTTCGTTAAAGTGACGCCAAAATTTGAACGAACGTGTTGGACATAAGGGATTAACATTTTCGAATTTTATCCCTTCCATTGAAGTTAAAATCTAATTGAAATAAATTATCAACCACTATTACGATGGCTAAGTTCAAAATAACCGTACAAGTCTCGAAGGCAAAGAGTCACAAATGCTTAAATTTTTGATGACCTATTTTCTCATCTTGAAATTCATCAAAATAATCAACGCCACGTATAAATGAATGCAACGACGAATTAACCTCTCAACACTCATGTTAAAAGATTCCTTGAAATCCTGTCCCACAGGAAACGTTGCAAATAAATAACATTGTATACATTTTCATTGAAAATAAGATTTTGTAATGAATCTCTCTTATAACATTGTTCTTTCCTATGGAGCACCATTTGGAACAACAGATCTTATTAAATAATGCAGCCACAGGCCAGGCTAGAGTTGCTACAATCAAATTTCGAATGAACTAACTTTCAGAATGAACCAAATTAGACAAATTCTTGGGGAAAAAATTCAAACACGATCGTAAGGTTCAAATCAAAGTTTCTCAGTCAATCAGTATTGGCATTGTAGTACTAGCTACTAATAATAATTTGTACACCGCCACTTCAATATTGCAAAATCTATTGGAAAATTTTGGCCCAATCTTTTTTTCAAGTTTTCATGTGACTGCAGTGCCACTTGCAACTCCAAAGGGTCATTAAATAGGACTTGTAAGTTAGTGCAACATTTTGATTAAGTATATGTACACATGAATAATTTCAAACTATTCAAAGTAAAAATATAATCTATAATATTAATAATAAAGAATGTAAAAACTGCATTATAATACCAGCATATAGCAGTTAATAAAATCTAGCTCTACAAAGACACAAAGAAAATATGTATCAAAGCATACATTTTAAAGGCATCTGTATTCAACACAACGATCTGTGTGAAGTCTAATGGAAAACTGGATGCAGATTCCCTAATTACATTGCATTTTTGAATATTTCTCATTAAAACAAAAGATGTACGATAGAACTCAATACTTTAAAGCCTGTGGGTAATAAGCCTAGCCTCACATTATACTCACTTTTGTCTAGTCCGATTATCCTAGCTGTTTGTACCCAAAGTCAGTATTTTCAGTTTCTAAGCCGAAACAATTTCTAAGTCCACAACGGCCTAGTCCCGAGGTTGGCTTATTAAGCAGCAACTATTGTTTAAACACTACCCAAATTTGAAACAGTTTTCAACTTCACCATATAGTGAAATTGCTCAGTTCTAAAATTCTCGAAACATGTTGGATAAAGTGTCTAAAGTTGGGCAAATATTTTCGGTAGCTGCACATACAATGCTAAATATAATTTTTTCTTTATTTCGATTTGTTGGATCTACACAACTAGCAAGAATTCTTGGAGGAAGTAGACCTGAAAGTAGTTGCGCATGCCTTGTACACTTCAAGAAAATTTAAAATACCAGCAATTCTGTTTTTTGATTTGTATATCAAATTATTTTATTTTTCGGAAGGACTGCATTACAGTTTCTAAAAGATCTTTCGTCCCATCCCACTCAGTACTAAGCGCCCCAGCCCAACACATCAAAAATGTACCATCTCCTCTCATAATTCCTTTTCCAAATGATAATCGGGACAAATTCCGTACTCCTAGCTCTTTTTCCAATAGATCAGGTCTTTGAACTCGGATGGGAGTTTTTATCTAAAAAAATTAAAGAACAGTGCCGATAAAGCAATATTGTAAAGAGTGCATGGATAATATCCGTGAATCTATATATGAAAAATAATTGAATAAAAGTATTTATGAGTAGTAACATTTACCATGAAGCTAAGTGTATCTTCATTTAATATAACAGTGTCTGCGAAAACTTGACTATCTTCTGATGATGACTGGCCAGCATCTTGATCACGTTGCAACGTCAACAGTTTCGACACAGCAAGTGGTGCACCTAAGCCCTTCCAAGTAGTCAAATTCCCAGATGGAGCAATTCCTAATAATCTCATTTACAGATTAATACACTTATGTTTTGTGTAGTCATCCAACTAAAAAATATAGTTTACCGGCATTTAGTAAGAATTCCTGCACATTTACAATTGAGACTGAGAGAGTCGTAGCCTTTTTATAGTCCCCGGCAACAAAGATGACACCTTTAGATTTTCGAGAGCCATCACGTTCAGATTTCACAAAATACGAAGGCACGTCGATTTGAAAGTATCCATTACTATCACCATAAGTAACAAATTCGGGTTTCATTGATGAAATTGCTCTAGAAGAATCGTTCTTTGCCAATACGAGTAGAGCAGGAGCCAGGCGTTTAATAAATAAAAATCGACGAGTACAAGGCGCTTGGCGGTCAGACATGTATAATATCGTTCGTGAGGTTAAGGCGTTCTCGAAATTTTTCGTACTGGAAAGAATTCGGAAAGCATCTGCTAGGCTAAAAAGGATTATAATATTGAAATATACAACAGATTTTAGAGACTTCATTGAGGATTTCAGCTGTATTTTAAAGAAATTTATTGCCTAAAGGAATGACATGATATATAATTTTTGCTGTGCATTTTGGAAAAAAGTTTTAAAACTCATATTTTTTGACTCGATGGTTCGGTTTGATTGGATAACTAGTAGAGTTCGGTTATAGACGATAAATGCATACAAGTTAACTGCTTTTGAAGAAACAGGAAACCATAAATTTCGAGTATTTTTCTATTGGACTTTTTTTCATCAGTTCAAGGAGCTCAAAGCTCTACAGTACAAATTGCAAATTCTTCACTGGCTTTGATTTTATTTCGAGTAAAAACACAATATATATTAATATGATTCAATTCAATTTAGTTTAACAATAAATAATCATTTATTGTAGATGTTCTTATCTATAAATC
The DNA here is from genome assembly GCA_032358265.1 of Vaucheria bursata. NCBI lineage: Eukaryota > Xanthophyceae > Vaucheriales > Vaucheriaceae > Vaucheria > Vaucheria bursata. The sequence continues at coordinate 81,800 of JAULBW010009605.1, forward strand.
ATGACGTAAATTACTCAACATCATTAAAAGCAACTTCCGCTACATCTTCTCACATGCTTCAGTTACTCTTGTCAACTTTCATGTTAAGCAATTTTTTTGTGTAGCATTAATATGTATAAAGCGATCGACTCCCTCAACTACAAAACTAACAAGCCTTGAACTTCTTGAACCATTTTGTTTCGTTTCATTATCTCTTATTTCTATCTCTAAGGCAAAAATCATTTTTTCATTCACAAAACTAACAAGCTCACTATAATATCAGATTTAAGCAGCCTTTTTTTGTTGAAAACCTTTATCTTATCATCATCTATTTGAAATGCATACATATTTTGAACAAAACAGCTTTAGATGAAATAATTGGTAATCCACCCATAATTTAAAGTGAAAAAAAGATCATAACAATAAAAACCAACGAATTTGAAACTAGAATAATGAGATGCTATACTCGGTTAAATGAAGCAGGATATAATTTTACCGCGAAAATAAATCGGATTCAAACGCTGGATATTTTTACATATTTGGCAAATTAAACAGCACTGAAAGTTTCTGCATTGTTAAAGTAAAATAAAAGCCAACCACAAAATATTTACATTTTTTGTCATACAGTGGTATTGGAATAGCATTTACTGCAAAAAAATGCAAGGGTTTAGCAATCATGCTTAAATAGGACGATTCAAGCAAATATTGAAGAATATTAGAATTCAAAACTTTTCTCATAGAATAGCAGAAAATGAGATATAACGACGCAAAATAATATACATTCTGAAAAATAACAGAATTCATACTTCAAGAGGTTAGACATTTCCTCTTTCAAAGTTTGTCAGGTTCAACTATTTTTGACATTTGAACCATAGAAATATTAAATTACAAGTCCAAATCGACAACTTCTTCATCATATTCATACACGCTGTCGTCCTGTTTCGCATCGGAAATAACTTCGCTGAAAACATCATTTCTCTCCTTGTCCATCTGCGACCGTTTTTCAGCCTCTCGGGTGGCTTGCCTCATTAAAAAATCTTTAGTGATTTCCAATTTACTCTTACCTTCATAAGGATTTGGAGTTTTTAATTCAGAATTTGCATCAACCTTTTCGGGTATGTTATTCTTCTTGACAGATCGTTTCTTAACAGTGACTGGCCGTGAAAGCGCGATGAATTCGGATAATGGAGCAGAACTCATTTTATCAAGCCAGCTGTTTAAATCAGTTAGATTATCTTTAAATATTCCAAGTGACCAGTGATTCGACTTTGTCTTCGATCCCTTATCATTTTTATTATTTGGGATAGTAGGTCTTCGGAAGTACAATGCAATGTGGTTTTCATTTTTCGTGTTGATGGCAAGTTTTTTTTCAATTGATGTTTCATATTTTAACGATTCTAATGTGGCAAAGCGTGTTGATCTGTGATGGCTCATTGCGTTCTTCATTGCGATTTTGTCTGAAGCACTTATTGGTCCGGCTTTTAAAAGCAGTAGGCATTCGTTTTTATCTAGGCAGCGATCTTTTAATTCTTTAGACGAATTAATTGTGTACGAGTGAGGCTCGACGGTGTCCTTTATCCATTTTGAAAATGAAAGTTCCGATGAAACATGCACGGCAAGAGCTTGCTGAGGACGGAGCTTATGTATTGAAACAAATATAGTTGGTTTTACTGAAGAATCGATTCCAAATTTATCGTATACACTCTTGCCTGATGGTAGTGTTCCATTGCAATCTAGTACACCAAATAAGGCAGCGGAATCGCTACTTTTAGCAACGGAATGATAAAATGAAGGGATTTCTTTGTCTCCATCTTTGCATAAAACTACCCACGTATTCTTCTCGATGAAAACATCTTTCATCTGGTCGATGTTATAGGAACTTAAGTAATGCAATGGTTGGCGCATCCCTCCATAAATAAGTACAGCAGTAATTGCAACAGAAACAACACCCATTGCTTGAAGCCATGGTTTCAGACTATATACGGCTGTTGCGATCTGTAGGGAGGCTTTAGGTTTGACTGTATTATGACTGCCTTTCCTCGCCATATTGATAAATCAAATGTATTATTTAAATGTTAGACTGGCATAAAATTTTACGCGAAAATTATCACGAAATAAATATTATAGCAAAATAATTACAAGATAAATAGTCAATTTGAGGACTTGCGAAATGGCATTTATTTCTCCTCATATCGGACAGGAGCGACTTATTTAGTGTCCATATATTTCAATTCACAACTTCATTAGAACAGCATGAAACATGCTGGCATTCAAAACTTTAAAAATAGCTTCAAATTATATACTAGATAGATGTCACTTTCTAATAAGTTTTGTAAAATCAACTCAGTGCAAATCATGAAGCAAGCAAACAAATTGCTGCAAAAATAATCTGACCACTAGATTTTATAATGAAGACTTAATCTATTCACGTAGAAAAAGAAAAAAAATTTCAGGTATAATATACCATATAGTATATTATACAACTCTGACCAGTATCAAGTGTCCATAAATGCATGAGTAGAAGCTGTGGTTCTTTTAAACCATTCTGACAAGTAAAAACTCCAAGTTTAGATGCAATATAGCTCAACAATCGGGTTGCCAATATTTTCCAGCTGTCTTCAAGTTACCTAACTATAAAATATTAATTCTGCTAGGTATTAACACTACATCTCACTAAATTTGTAGCTACTTAGCTTTAGAGCGACAAAATAACATGTAGTGTAAGGAGGTGCATTTAACTTGCAGAAGGTTGTGAGCTAACTGGTGAAATGAGATTCAAACACCTTCATTACTCTATCTATGCACTTTTTTATCTCTACATTTGCAGCATTTAGAGTCAACAACTTCCATTTTTTGCTGTCAGTGGGCGCTGATTTGGATGAAATTGTTGATGAAAATTTTGCACTTTGCATTAATGTGTTAGGATTGCAGTCACTCTTTAGATCCGCATATTCTACATTGTTCTAGAATATATGTGAAAGTATCATGTGGAAATGACAGACAAAACCAAAAGAGAACAACAAAATAGTATAGAATAATATCATTAGACACTTGCTAGATTTCAAAGAGCGATCTTTGCAATTCAAAACAAACACTATGTAAAATATACTCTTGCTAATATGAATCACTTGGTCTTGACCGAGTAATTGGCTGATCGGTTCTGGGACTGATACATACTGTTCCTAACAATATGTTCTGTTTCATATTGTTCTATCATGCTCTACAAATCAACCAATGGGAATTAGTCTTCTATTCCTATTTGTGACATTCCACAAACTAACCAATGAGAATTAGTCTTCTATTCCTATTTGTGACATTCCACAAACTAACCAATGAGAATGCATCAAGTCATCGAGTCCAAGCTAACCATAAATAATTCATTTATGTTTCATATTTCAGTTTCTGTTCATTAATAAAAATAGGCAAGTTAATATATACTTGCTACACTTCTTTTCTCTTGTTCTTTTCTATTATTGCTGTTGGTCCATCTCCGTAGTTTTGTCAACTTTCCTTAATCAATTGTCTCTTGCTTTTTTAACTTCTTTTTCCTTGCAAGTCTTAATATAAAGTTATCCATAGTAAGTTGCAAAAGAATACAAAAGCAATGATAACCTAGAAAGCACTTCACATTTGTTGAAGTATCATAGTTCAACCTGAAACTAAATATTTTGAACAAATTTACACCAGGAAATTGTAGATTAAATCTGGTTAATGAAGCTACCAAAGAGAGTATTGTGCTAAGTTGCATATATTTCACATTATTTTCTGTTGTTATTTACTGGATTAATTGCACAGTCATGTGGTGGTGACCATATACATAGTCATTTGATGGTTCATTTATAAAATTAAAGTGGATGAAAAAAAATAAAATATTTATGGTGTTATTAAACTCATTGCAAAAAACTAGACTTGGTTGTTGTGAGAATCTTAGAAGTGCAGATCCTACATCTAATTGCAAAAATAAGAAATTAGTAATAATCAGACTAAAAGCAATAAAATGTTAGCATTACCGTTGAATCACAAAACTTTGTATACTTTGATTATCAGCTGAATTGTATGATTTTCTACTGTTAAATTATTACAAAAACAGAGAAAATGTTATCTAATAATACTATACTAACCTTGTTATATTTTGCGGTCATTTAACATAAAATAATTATTTTCTTTCTACAAAAAGCATTTTTACTACTGAATCAATGCCCCCAACACAAATTTTGGATCTAAAAATTGTACAAGTATCAGTTCCAATATTCTACTTAGCTTTAATAAGAAAAATTGAACATAATAAAGTTTAAGTAAATTTACTTGCACAAGGCACAGTTTAGCCCTTCTTATATAAAGATCAATGAAAAGAGAAAAAAAGCCTTGATTCTATGATGATGAGAAAGCAAAATGATAGTGACAAGGCAAGCAAGAAAGCAGAACAATTGAAAAAAAATTATATCATTACACTGAGACTTAAAAGGAAATTAATTTGTTCCACTGTGCCAGAGAATGGAACACAAATGGAGTATAATTACCATGAAAAGAGAATGTAAATAGGACAAAAAGTTAGGAGTAAAAAAAAGTAGAAGTTGAATAATGAGCATGTGTTAGGAATTAACACCTATGGGAGATAATTCTATTCTGTAGCTGCGGTATAATTTGTTGATGTTTTGATTTTGGTTTCAGCTTGGTTTCAGCTTTAGTTTCAAGATACATCAGAGAACTGAACCCTGTTCTTCATGCTACTATGTTTTGTGTGTTGCAAAAGTTATCTCACTTTTAGCAACACATACAAGTTAATATTAAATACCATTTCTGTTTTTATGTTATTTGTTGTGCTTGTATTTTCCTAGCAGCATGTTGATGATAAAAACGCATGTCCAATAACAGTAACCTCTAGAAATTTCTGCTGATATTTGTACATCATAACAAAGTTAGAGCTTTGTCACATGCTAAAAATGTAAAGTTATAAATCATTGTATTCAGCAACTCATGAACTCTAGAAAACATTTGAAGTAAAAGTAATGAAGTTAGAGATATTAATTGGATATACATGTATAACTGAGCATTGTTTTTAATAAGAAATGTAACAACAACTGCAGAAATCTTAACTTCTCTACTTCTATCTTGGTAAGTTTTCTGTGGAAGATTACCAGTAAGAGCAAAATACAAAAGTTCACAAAAGTGAGCTTGCTTTATTCCTCTGCAAAGATAGTTTGAAATAGAATTGTTGTCATCTTGAACAAGTTTCTGGAATACTACATGCATATTTGACATTTAAAAAAATGTGATATTCTGGATAAGATCTTGGTTAATATACTGTAAAGATTTTGACCAACTTGTTGGAAGTTTAATAGTAGTAGAAAGAGCCTGTAGAATATAATGAATGTATTTACAAAGTGTATGGGTAGCAGATATCAATATGATTTGTACATTATCAATTGATCTGGCTACTTGCTAATGTAAGTGCAGCAGTATTACCTATAAAAACAATAATAGGAATTAGTGATATATTGCAAGAACTGCAAAGTCGATAGTGTAAAAAAATTTGGCAAGCAGCTTTGTAGAGTGTAACGTATTCCAACTTGGTAGATGATGCCCAGAGTTCAATATCTACTTTTATATTTCCTGTCCAAGATTGTGTTCTGTCATCTACTTCTGTTTCATTTTAACCAATTTTTTGAACGGCAATTGAATATCTTGTGATGAAGTCCTATCATCGGTTTTGATAGATAATCATAGGGATACTTGGTATCTTTACTGTTTTACCATCCCTCCTCAGTTTTTTTCATCACAGTATTGCTGCTATTAGAGCACAATATTTCTGCAGGTTTTAGGTATCAGCCGTAGTCAAGTCATTTCCAGATTTTTCACCATGTTAGTAATCTTAATTCTATTAATTACCTGTCTCTTGCCTTGCTTTAACTCCCTAATCTGCACTAATCATGGCAATCATAGTACCGCAGTACTTTTTTTCCATATTTTCGAACAGGTTATAAGTCTAGCACTTCTTGCACAGTGCATTTCTTTTCTCGTTTCTGTTTAATTTTCTGGATTTGTCCTTTTCTTTTATCTTTTTTTTTCTTTTATTTTGGGCAGTTTTACCCAGCTGTTTCTACATTGCAATGCCCGTTCTCTGGTCAATTGCTTTGCAATAATTTTTTGTGCTTGCTGGTTTGCCTAGTTTTTTTCCTGTCCTTTTCATTTTTCATTCAATTTTAAATTTTTTCTTCTCATTTCTGATGGTTCAAAATCCTTTTTGAGTATTAACGAACAGCTGACTTGACACTTCAATGGTGCTGCAGATCAACTAATTTTCTAGTTTCACTTTTCACAAAGACGCTGGTTTCATACATATAATAATCATATTACTTTTCAAATGCATTTTTATCTATAGCCTAGAAAATTTAAATGAAAATCAAAAGAGAATCAGCGGTAAAAAAATTGCCCAGATGCTTTCCTAGACCTAATATTGTTATTTCGCTTTAGACATACGACGTAGGCACCCTAATCTGCACTTTTTATGGCAAATGCTTCACTTAGCATATCCGGAGAAGCAAGAACATGCAGTGCAGCCTCTAAAGTAGTCAAAGCATAGGCTTCACCCCCCTGCAACCAATTGTCCCTTCTCACTAATCCCTCAATAAACACAATTTCTGCATGCCAATACCTAGCCATGCTGCTCCTTCTGGATGTCATCAACACCGTCATGGACACCTCAACGAGCAGGGCATCCACTGTACTTTCGCTGCCTAATTTCAAGGCACAACCCTGTACAGCAGCTAATACCAAACTGAGCTTATCGAGAACAGTAATTGCTTGAAACATATCCGATAGAGCATCAACTGCTTCCTCTGAAACATTAACATTGTGTGAGGACAAGTCTTCTATCTGTTGGATTAGCATTGCATCCGCTTCAGAGGAAATTTCCCTAGAGTACCGTTTTGCAATCTCGTAGAGTATGGAAGGTGCCTCATGATCGATTGCATTCGAAACTGTCCGCAAAATCGCATCGGACTCTGTGGACATTTCAAACAAAGTAGAATTCAGTGTCAGAATAGATTGTTCGATGGCATCTAGAATATAACATATATCCAACAAGGGATTTTTCATTTTATATAAGCCATCATCAGTTGCGCAAGGGGAACTTAACGAAAGAGGTTTGCTCGGAAATGGCTCATCCTTTTGCCCACAAAAATCATCGCTGCTCAATAAAGAAGTAGACAGCTGTTCCACAACTTCATCGATTGTGAGTTTTGAAGCTGCACTGTCCACAATGACCAAATTACTGACAGTTTCATAATCAGTTCTATCTGTAGAATCTTCCGAATCTAAAAATGCATCAATTTTTTTATCCACAAAGCTGAAATCTTTTTCCATGCTGCATTTTCTATCCACTAACTCTTCAGAAGGAAGAGCCTCAATAATGCTATATTCACGGTCGGATATTTGCCGCTCAATTTGGAGTTGAACTGGACTTTCTGTTAGAATCTTTTGGTCTTCAACAAAACTATAGGATAGTTCTAAACTTTTTCGAAAAGCAGGATTTCTGTCATTTTCAGCCATTTGCTCATCTTCCCTAATGGCATTAAGCTCATTTTCGGATATAGTTTCAAAATTTTCCTGGCATGCCTCTTTATTGCTCCATGTCTCACACTTTTCAATGCTGTACTTTAGAGTGAAAGCTCCAACGAGAGATTCAGTTAAAAAATGTGCCTTTCCTGCTGGATTCTGCATTGCCGCGCATACAAAATTAAAAATTTCTGCATTTTCAAATTCACTGCTCCAAGAAAATTCTCCATCATCGAGAAATTTCTTGGATGCAGCCTCCTGGATAATTTTTGAAAATTCGGCATTCTCTGTCGATGACTCTACCGATTTTTCTGGAATATTGGATGGTAGAATTTGATTATTTTTTAAATTTAATGCTTTCCATTCGGAAAGTCGTTTTTCTGCACGGTGCCATAATGAACAAACAGCTAGTTCTGAAGCCCCGATAACAGCGCCAACCTAAAAGGCAATTACTAAAGTTTCCATATGAATTATGCAAATATATATATATACATTTTTAATGTGCTCATATCTTTTTCTGTCCGAATAATTTGAAGAGATAATATATATATATATATATATATATATAGTTTTAATTAATGATTGAATATAATGCAATAATGGAAAAAAATGTAAATGCCTTTAATTTAGAAAATAAACAATCAAGCACTATTTTTTGCCCATTTATAATACAAATATGATTGATTCAAAAAATAATTTATAACGAATTTACACATGTAAAATAAATTTATAATGATCAGTATAAAATTAATACATTTCAATTATTAGCGATACATAATTTTCTAGATTTGATGTAATTTTCATAATTATTTAAATTGTATTCATATATATATATGTATACGTTAAAAAGTATATATTGAAGCTCGAAAGTATACAATTAGCTCTAAAATACCTTAAGACCGATTAGAAATCCAACAGGTCCTCCTAATACACCACCGAGTACACCGACCGCAACGCTTCGTTTACCAACCGACTTTAACGACTCTCTCGTATCCGATAGACCACTATGCTTCGAAGCACTCAGAACAGTTGATAAAGATTCTGAAGTAATTTTTTCGATGGAACTTCCACGTGCATCTTGATGAGTTACATCAGGAACTGGTTTGTCCAATGCCTTGCCTATGTTATTTTGAATGCAATACTTTATGAAAGCTTCATAAGTTGGACACATAGGTACGGTAGATTTGGAAACGCACCGCCTATGAACTTTAAGACCGCATGTGAGACAACTGCAGCCCCTGGAAAAACTAAACGCGCCCCATATCAACTCTTCACAAGCGCTACATCTACCCGGCAGTTGCAACAAACACGATCGGTAACTGTGTCCATGTGTTCCAACAGCAGCAATGCTAGTGGAAGAAAATCCGACCTAGACGCACCATCAAGCAATAAGAGGATTAAACCAAATTTCTCATGCTCTTATGAGCTTGGATGGGAACTGTTTACCGATGCTAGAAGAAACTCGTCATGGGACATCTTTACACTGGGAGAGCGATCATATGAACTGACTTGCATGGAAAATTTCAGAGATGTGATAAGATTCATATAAAAAAATTCGTAGTGATACATTAAAATTTTAACTTAACTTCCCGTGGAATACTTTTCAAATCTGGTAGTCTAACAAACGATATTTTAACAAGCCGACATTTATTTGGCGATGTCATTTTATTTAGGCGAAAAGAATAGTTTATCGCGAAATGTTGAATCATTATTCTTTTAGTGGCCATTTTTTGTTGGCTTGAAAATATTTACCCCGAATGAATGTCGGATGTGTCTTGTGTAACGACAATTCTGTCTTAATGCTTGGATTGTACAACCTGCGAATCCATATCAACTAAAGATGCAAAAATGCTGCATTTCGAATCAAAAAATTTTATGTATATATCAGCATGACTTGCTGTAGACACTGAATTTCATCAATGATACATTGAGGAAAGTTTAAAGATAATTGCAACAAATGCTAGATATCTAGAACAAACTAGTCTTTTCCAGGTTGAGCTTTTTTGAAAGATTGCCAACTGATTGTGATAAATTGACACTGAATAGTGATTATCTGAAAGGCTGGCATTCAATTTTGACTAAATTTCAAAGTTGAGCAATCATTATTTAAAAATAAAACTTCGATTTTAGGAACTTTGAATAACATGCAAATTTGAATATTTTAACATAAAATTGCACCAAAAACCTTTGTTGTAAAGTTCACAATTTTTCATTAAAGAAATTGCAGTGCTTTAAGGATGTAAACTATGATGAGAGTTAGTAATTACAAGATTAACAAATTGTAGTTTTTTGAATTCAAGACAAGTGACTGATCTAGGACTATTGGTTGATCTAGGACTATTGATTGATCTAGGACTATTTGCTAATCTAGGACTGGTGGCTGGCCTTGCTGTAGCAGAACCATACTCTTACAATTTAGTGTTGTATGCTAAGTGTAACTAGCTGGCAATGCTGCTGCTTATGTAGCAAGGTCCCAAATTTACTTTTCTTAAGAGCTGCATTGGGAATTATACTATAATTGTCATATCACCTGTAATGTACTTTGCATAGTGACATTTTGTTAATACTATTGCATTTTTATCTTTCTGCATTTTAACTTTGGTGGCCAAATATGCTTGTAAAGTATAACAAATCTTTCACTCATTTTTGTTTGGAATGAAATTTAAGCTTTGGTTTAGAATTTTTGAGTACCAAAGACTTGTAAAGTTGATAGGTGAGTTCAAAACTGTACATTCGTAATTTGAGTTATGATATGTCTTTACTTAAATCACTGAGAACATAGGAATATTGAATTATGCGAGTCTTATTTTTCTTTAGTGTAGTAAAAAAATTTGCATAGATTCTATGAACACCAGCACAAATCATCTAGCTTATGCAAATTGAACGAATCATTATATTTATTTTTCATATTAAAAGGCATGAAATTTAAAATGTTTTGTATTCTTACAGTTCTCTTAGAAAGTACTTATTTTTTTGTTACTTTGCAAATTGTAAGTAGATTTTGTACAGTATTAGTTAAGAATAGCCACTCATAAAAACTATCAATAATCACGTATGAAAAATTATTTAGTTACATAAATGTAAAATTTGAGTTATTTGTTATCTCACAGTAAAACTATGTGGAAACTAAAGCAAATATACATATTTTCCTGTTACATGGACTTGAAACTTCAAAAAAACAACTTTTATACAAAAATCTGTTGCAGCTCCCCACGCTATACAATAACAATTTATATATTTATTTCACTTTTCAAGGTGACCACACTTTAAATGTACAATCAGATCCGGCAGATACGACACAATCGTCGTTCGGATTAAACTTAGCAACTTGAACTAAATCTTCGTGGCCTTTCAACTCAGCAATCACATTGAACTTTTCAGTAGATACATCAATTACTCTTATTACACCATCATTACATCCTACAACTAATCTTTTTCCTGATCGGTCTACACAGACATGAGATAATGAGCCAGCATTCAAACGAATATAACCGTATTCAGTCACATTTCGAATATCCCACATTCTAACGTAGCCATCAGCATCGCAAGATGCAATAACGTTTTGTTGACTATTCATACAGACATGATTTACTGAATTTGTGTGACCAAAAAATGTTTTTACGCAGAGTCCACTCCTTGCATCCCACAAACTCACGGTCTGAAATAAAAAACATATATATATATATATATACATATATATTAAAGCTGATGTTTATGAGCTTTTCTACATTGACCCAAGAATATATTCATAAACAAAATGTCAAGCTAATTTTGCGTCTATATTTTTTAAAGGAACAGTTTATTCGATATATTTCCATTGCAGTGACCTTTCGTTTGGTATAGAATTCTGGGGACAGCAGAGACTTCTAATTTTTATGCTACAAAAAAATCGTTCGACAGAAGTGAAAACTGAATCCAAATTGATGATAGTTTTTCTTCCATGCATGAAGATTTTAGTTATGCTTTACTTCTCAGACTCTTTAAGAAATGATATTTACCTTGATGATAAACCAATTCTATTATAATAAATCTAGTGATGACCTAAGCACTGCAATGTAATTTAGAACAATGTTATGAAAGCAAAATGTTTCTAAAATTTTTCAATTGAACTGTAAAAAATTAGTCATCATAGATAGATATTTAAATAAACAACTAATGTCCATCCAAAGCTCCATGGTAAAATGATTACGTTGATATTTATAAAGAGTGAAATATTGTTACAGTTTAACATTTTTGAATTTATGCTTATTTACCTCATTTATTGCCCTAGCGATTAGAGAACATATTATTCAACTAGTACTAGTCATTTGAATAAATCAGCGACTTATTAGTTTGCTGACTGGACTAGTATCTTTCTTATATATACAGCAAACTTTGGACATAATAAATTCATTTTAAATGAATTTTCACTTATAACGAATATAAGGAAAAAGCTATATTGTACCGAATTCAACTTGAGATTTACAAGCATAACAAAACAACTTGGTGGTCCCGAAAAAACTCGTTGTATCGGAAATGAACTTTGTAGAGTTTTCCACGCAATTCACATCTAAATCGTGGGTACCAAAGGAGGTAGATGTGAACTAAGGATATATGTAAATATATAATAAACTTTTGGCATAGCTAATTAGTCGAGACCACCAAATTAATTTGCTATTTGATTCGAATATCTTAAGTTCAACTCTGCATGATACAGCATTTTTGCTATTTGTTAAAAACAAATTTTTTGTATCTAAAAATCGAAACTGAACTTGGACACAATACGACTTTTGGTTTTTTAAAACAAGTGAAAACTCTTTAAATGAAACTTCTAAATATCTGAAATGCATTAATTAATAAAATATACCTTGTCACCACTACCAGAACAAATATTCGACGTAAAAGGTTGCCAGCAAATACTATTAACAGATCCTATATGTCCACGAAGGGTTTGCCTGCACCTTTCGCTGCCCAGATCCCACAGTTTAATGGTCTGATCCATGCTACAGCTTGCTAAAAAGCTACCACTATGGTGGAACTGCAAGTCCCACACAGCCTGCGTATGACCCTCAAATGTGGCTGTGCAAACTGCTCTCTGTAAGTCCCAGAGCTTTACTACTATATCGCCACCACCAGTACCTAACATGCTACCTAGAAAGACAAAATCTTTGATTTCAGATAGGCAAATATTGTTGAGAAGATTGCAATGAAATATCAAAATTTCAATGAATCCTGCGCAGAATTGAAGAATTTGGCCTTGTTGAAAAACAGTAAATTTCGGACGTAATAAATTATTTCTTTCCGTAGAAAAACTAAAAATTTTGCATTAATAACAATTCTTTCCATTCAAAAGTTTTTCATTATCGCATTATTGATAATAAAATAGAATTTTGGTTTTGAACTAAAATTTTCTTGCCAGCTCAAAATTTAACTTTCGAAAAACTAAAGCTGAACTTGGACACATTATGATATTTTGGTTTATTTATAATAGGTGGAAATTTGTTTTAACCAAAGTATTCTGCAGCCATTCAGTTTTTTAAAATAGATTCAGTTAAATTTGCATTTCATTATATAAATGAAACAGGGCACAAATTATGTAAGAGTGAGTGAAGATTGGTAACAAGGACGGAACGAAACCTGTAAATGTAGGCTTATATTTGGATATTAATATTAAGAGGTAAAATTAGTTTCACTTAATAGTACTTACCATGTGGATGAAACGATGCACCTGAAATCCAACTGCTATGCCCTTCTCCGCTCATTATGAGCTCACAGTCCGATAAATTCCAAATTTTCCAAGATTGATCATCGCTTGCTGTTACAATCACATCCTTTTGAGGATGAAACGAAAGTGCGGAAATAGAGTTCTTGTGTGCTTTTGTAGATTTTTTCAGTGAAAATTGATGAACATTTGCTATTGAATAGGATATCTGATTGGCCAGAATGTCATTTGGGAATTTGGAATCTTTCTTATCTTTTCGAATAGTTGACGCTAATGACCCAGTGATCGAGCTAGGTGGAATTGTTTTTCTATCCAAACTTCTGCTAAGAATACTTTGCATCGATTGATAATTTTCGCTTTTATTTCCTAAAGATGATTGCACAGAGTTGAGCGAATCTATGCGAGCTTTATAACGATCGAGTTCCAATTTTGTGAGCATTTTTTCTTTCATTGCTGTTTGATACTTGCGTTGAAGTTCTTCGAGAGTAGGCTCAAATGCCTTAAAGTGCTTCTTAAGAAGCCTTAAGTTGGTAGCGATGCGTTCTTTTTCCTGCACGGCAAGTTGGTGATTTCGTCTATGGAAGTCACGCTCTTTTCGGAATTTATCCCATGTTTCGCGTGCACGCTCTGAAATATCTTTCAGCTCAGCAAGCTGCTTCTTTAATTCTGAAACTTCTTCGCGTAAACTTTCATTGCTTAGGTAGATATCTGGGACGCACTCCATGCACTCAGTTCCCAAGAGCCCTTTTGATTTTAGCTCATACCATTCCGTGTTGAATGTATCTAATGAACGTGTCATTCCTGTTTTTATAAGGAAATTCCGGATGTAGTCGTCAGGTACTGTTGGTCTTAGTTGGGTGATTGGCGATAAAGAAGCATCATTTTCATGTTTAACTATTTCGCAACATTCAGTCTGATGATTCTTATAGTTAAAATTTTTCAAAGCTTCTGCTATGAATGCATCGCTATCGTCTTTTGAAACCTGAAAATCCTCCTGGTAAAAAGTTTAAAGAGGCACCTTCAGTTTGATGGTACCAACAAAAATTCAAATCTAACACATGCACAAAAATTTCTCATGCATAATACGAGAAACTGCAGAAGAGCGATTTAAAAGACGTACCTCCACTTCATCATAATTAAATCCATCCTCATCAGATGAGCTTATTTCGATGCGTTCAAGGATGGATACATCGTCATCTTCCCGGGGTTCCATTCGAAATGTATGCCTTCACGCCAACAAAACGAATTTCATGTTTTAACCGTTTCTCTGCCTGCAACGTTCATTATTACAAAATCTAACTAATATGATGCATTTTGTGAATCCATAGAAACTTCAGCTGACGTCATCACTTTAGACTCCAATAATAAGTCAAACAAATTTTGGAAAATATGACCAAGATCTCCTGCACGATATTGTCTCGTCCACCTTCATTTGTTTGCTTGTAATTTATCCAGGCTGGATTAAATCTTTTAACAACTTTGAATGCAATGAATGCTAAGTTAGAAACCTAATCGTTAAGTGCTCAAATGTCTAGCTTGAGGAGGTGTCCAGGTACATAAAGAAAAATAATTGAAATGAAAAAACGTCCAGTCAGCAATTCAGCTGACTAAATGTGTCTGAAAAATAAGGTGACCGATCTAAGTGGTTTCACAGTATTTAGCTATGAAAAAGTCTAGATCATATACATATATAAAAGTGTCTACAACGTAATTCGCATGTCAAGTATTCATGCATTAAATTTAGTGTCCAATGAAAACTGGTCGGGCAAATATCTGGAAGGTTGACATATATGCCGCACACAAATGTCTAGATTCATAGAATTTTGTGCTTTTTTCATATTATATTTGCAATTACCATGCATGGAATTTTTGCATGACTTTCCATATGATTCTATTTGGAAGTGCCAAAAATGCTATCTGCAACCCTCACTGAAGTATAGCCATGCAGTACATTTTAGAGTTTGCGAGAAGCAGTACTATGAGTTCAAAAAGAAGTCATTTTTTACATAATATGACAAAATCATTATCAATCACATCTTACCAATATCTTTTCAAATATTAAATTTTGTTATATCTTATGAACATAACAAACCAAATGTACTCAATACTGTACTACGCAGATCAAATGAAATGAAAGCTTTTGATCTGATTTACTATACATTTGAAATGGTGGACTGCAAATCAAATTGTCTCTAGCTTTGACTCCCAGAAAGTGTGTATAGACTTGATTCTCTACTCGGATAAATATATGTTTTATATGATTTTTATTGAGCACTTGTATAAAAAACCTTTCTTCCTTTAACAGTATAGTTTGGTTTTAAACCAAAATCATGCCTACTCTAATTTAGCATTAAATGTAATCTGTCTCAATATAAAAATATAAAAAATCAAGTGGATAGTTTTCAAAGAAACAATGAAAAAGGAAGATTTTTTGGAGAAAAAATAGGCAAAAGAAAGAGCATAAATGAGCAAAAATTGGTCTTTCCATCCTTTTTTCCTCATTGTAATTCATTCAAACACTTTGTTCAACACGAATAACAGGAAAGTATTGTCTGAAGAGTTTTCATAAAATCGATTTATTGCTTTGAAAGTTGCTTTAGCCGTTGCTCTGCACTTTGAGCCGCATTAATGGCTGCTCGAGCCTTTGATTCGGCCTCTGCCAATTCTTTGCTAGTCGTGCTATCAATTTTAGCCTTGCTTGCCTCTGCAGCTTCCAGCTTGGACATCAGATCAGCCTCTCGGCTTGCAGCTTCAGCCTTAATTTTTTCGCCACTCATTCTTTTCGCCTCAAGTCGGGCTAGTTCTTGCTTTTCCTTTGCCAACTTCTTTGCAGCTTCATTTTGAGCCTTTAAAGTGGATTGTTGCTTTTCCTTTAGTGCCCTCTCTTTTGCCTGAATATTTATTATAAATCAAATTTGTAATGATTCTGTAAACTTTTTTCCATCTAAGCACTACATACATCTATTCAGTAAAAATTGTGTAGCTAGAAACAAATCCATTAAAATTCCACTGATACAAGGCATCTTCACGAATCAGCATAAGTTTGGTGAAGTCATATATTTAAACTAACCGAAAGAGTTTCTGAGTTTTGAGCAAAAAATAGTAAATAAGTTACTTTAACTTGGAGGAATAAGTTCTTTGGTGATATCTTTGTATGGAAATCAATCAAAAGATTTCTTAATCTTCAATACTGAATATACAAAAAAATTATTCCATTTTCCTTAATCTTTCTATAAACATTATTACCAAAGTACAAATATGAACAATGCTACATTTCTGTGAAAGATGCATGAACATTAGAGAAAGGATAGAAGATCAAAATAATTTGCAATAAGTAACGAACATAACTTGAAGTTTGTAACTTTATATTTGTAACCCGAAGAACTACAATTAATATCTCCAAATACAGTTCACTGAAACAGTTGCGTATGAATAATTTATAAAAAATATACAAATAAATATAGTAGAATATAATCTATAAAGTACTAAATTATCAATGTCTTGAATGAGACAAATATACATAGATACTAGTCCTTCAGAACTGAAGTAGACCCTAAGATCTGCATACGTATGCTCATATATATATTTTACCTGTTGAATCTAAAACTTGCTATATTGCACGACTTCAATGTGTTAGAAATTAGAACAGTGTGACCAAGGGTAAAGAAATTAATACTTGTACGATAAAAACTGCTGCTATATGATGATATATAACCCAAACGCAATATATGCACGAACGAAAATTAAAATGTTATTGGGCAAATAATCAGTCAAACAAAAAAGGCTATAGTATAAATAAACAAAAGTAAAAAATTGAACTTTAATTCTTTTATCCAGCAAAATTCCAACAGGTCATGTA
The DNA here is from genome assembly GCA_032358265.1 of Vaucheria bursata. Lineage (NCBI taxonomy): Eukaryota > Xanthophyceae > Vaucheriales > Vaucheriaceae > Vaucheria > Vaucheria bursata. The sequence continues at coordinate 98,896 of JAULBW010009605.1, forward strand.
AGCTTAACAAATTCGAATTCATATACTATTTCAAGCCTTACCTGCATTTCCAATTTAGCTGCTTTTAGCTGATTTTGAGCATCTTTAGCTTCCGCAGCTTTTTTCTTTACCATCCGCTCCTTGGTTTCAGCAATTGCTCTAGATTTTGCTTCTCTTTCCTAAGAACAACGAATTTATTGTAGCATAATCCATACAAAATCTGTATCTTCAAAATATGCAATACCATCAACGATTCTACCAATCATCGGAATTAAAAAAATTATAATAAATATTTTGAAATCTGGCAAAAGACACCCATCAAAAAGTCACATGAAAAGTCAGTAGACTACTTAGAAAAATCATACGAAACTCTTTAATTTTGGGGAAATTTATATATTGTTTGAGATACTAAGAAAAATTTCTAAAAAAATAGTTCTTTTCGACAAGTAACCATTATCGTCGAAATAGTTCTGGACTTTTACTTAAAAAGTTTTTAAAGGTTAAAATCGAATTTATCTAAAGGAATGATCATTATAAGGATTCACTGAAAGTCAGTAGCTCAGTATTGATAGACAAACTCTGCATAAAATCCTGTAGGCTTTAGCTGCTAATCAATAGTTACTTTAACAAAATAGAACGTGATCATTGGAAAATTTATTCCTTTAGTTTAAAAAAACCTAGATTAAATTTAACTGTCATTTTTTGCAGCCTATTATCATCATTATTATGAAATTTCTTTTTCTGAAATATAGCTCCTAGAATACGAAAAAAAAAGGTTTAAGAGGTCAAACTGTTATCATCTCCACCTTCCTCCTAGAATATTGTATGCATGAAGAGATAGTACTATGGTGTAAGTCATTTCTAGAAACTATTAAGCAACACTTAAACCAAAACCTACTGACTCAAATATGAACTAGAATATTAATGATGTTTGAGTTTTTCGTAAATGGTGAAACTATTGAAAAATTGAGAGATATGTCAGAAGGATGATACCAAAAAATAGTTTAAAGAGTGAAAAAAATTACTTAAGAGTCTCCCGCCACATGTGTCAATATTCGCATGTGCATTTTAGCAAGGTAAAAAACACAAAAAATACTGACAAATGTCCGTATTTTTTATTCAATCAACATTGAAAACAATTGAGAAATACATATTTTCGAAAATTATCGAACATCATCAAATGTGATTTAGATTGGTACTTCACGTTAAAATAAATAATTGCAATATTCTTTTATGTTCAGGTTTAATTGCATATCATAAACAGTGACTAAAGTATTTCTCTAAAGTCAGAGTACACAGATGGTGCAATTCATCTCGATATTGCAGTGAAGTCATGGGACTGAATATTCGAACAAATTCACATTTAACAGATTGTCACTTGACGAATTACCAAAAAAAGACCCGTATTTCGTGAAGTTCAGCTTAAAGTCCTGATAGATTCATTTACATCCGAAGTTTATTGCACTTATCATAAATACTAGGTATAATAGGCAATAATCACATTAAGCCGATGTACTTGAAAAATCTTCAAATAGAACATGCACATAATCAATTTTCTTATTTTAGCACTTACTTTAGCAGCACGCTGTGCATCGGCTTCAGCTTCAGCCTTAATCCTAGAAGCCTGCTTTTCGGTTACAATTTTAGACAGCTGCTTTTCTTTTTTCTCTAATGAAGTCGCTTCCTTCTGTTTCCCACGAAGTAAAGCCTCCTGGGTTTTAACTTCTTGAGACAACCGCTTCTCCGATGCTCTTAGGTCATTTAATTTAGTATTTAGGGTTGAAATTTGGGCCTCTAATTCAATTGCATCCGATCTTGTTTTTGATTTTGAAAGCTTCCGGGTTACAGATATTATTGATTTTTCATCTGACTTTATATTAGAAATGATTGTGGCTAAGCTATTTTTCGATTCCTTTACCTGAAAGAAACGACAAAAATAAATGCATAATGGCAGAAAGTGAAAACTTAAAATTATTTTATGTTTTGGGAGTCTTGTATCTTTTTAATTGTATACTATTCAGAAGAATTACAGATTAAAACTTAAATTAAAAGAGAAAGATACTAGATTAGAACAGAATTTCAGGATAAATGGCATCATTAAATTTCAAGGAGAAATTCATAGCATAAATCTCAGCTTAAGCACTAGTTGTATATCAAGCAGATTCCACTAAAAAAAGGGCTTAGATGATGAAAATATATGTCACATGATAAAAATGTCTTAATTTCCCCCAAATATAAAGGCTGATTTCACCAACATGGACATGTCTATATACAGATAAAAATCTAATGTCAACGAGTTTGATTCCCTAAAATTCTTTTAAATAGTTTAACTTCACTTGATGAAGCAATATTAGAACTTTTTATTTACAAAGAGCTTCATTAAAAATTTGATGTGAATAAGCAAATGAATTAGAAATGCAACACGACAAAAACAATGATTTGAAATGCCACACCCCAAAATAAGGCAAACTTTATATGAGACTAATATTAAATAAATAGCTAACATTTTCTTAGCATGTCAAACATATTCTTTTATTTTTACAAAGCTTGAGGAGTCAGAATCTGTGTAATAAGGCCTGCCCAAAATATTTGAAAAAAGGAAGAAAATTTGAAATATTTAACCCAATACAAGTATATGAGTTGTGACAGGCAAATCATTGTTCCTTTCAACTCTTTCTATGACATCATTGGTGGGCATTAAGTCTATTAGCAAATTACGTTAAATAAAGTAATATGTGATATCATTAAAGAAATACCTTGGAATCTAGGGACCGCATTGCAATTGCATTGCCTGCCCTACTTTTTCTTATCTTATCCAACTCTTGGGCCTCCTTAGTACCCTGTATTCCTGATGTTGAAGTGAAAGATTTCTTTAGCTGAAGGTCAGAAGCTGTCTTGGGACCTATCGGGATATTCATGCGTGCACTGTTTATAGATTCCTGCTCGAAAATGCTTACATAATTTCATAGGTTTGTATATTTAACTGAAAATAACAGTTATACAGTGAAAATGGGATATAACGAACTTGGGCTGATAACAAATATATGAAAAGTCATATTGTATCCAAGTCCAGCAGAAAAAGCACAATGCCAAAAACACGAAAGCACAGTATTTCATGCCTAAAACGTAATTAACATAGATTTATGCATACACAAAGAAACCTGATTACATCAAATAGAAGTTATTTTTACGGGTTACCTTGAGTTTTCCAAGCTCAGCATCTCTCTTGGCTTTCTCATCTGCTGCAATTTTAGCTGCTTTTGCTTCGGCGGAAGCCTTCTCCTTTGCTGCTTCAAGGGCTTTTTTGGCAGCTTCAGGGTCTTTCTTTATACTGGACTGCGGTTTTACAACTGGAGAAGACTTGTTCGAGGCGTACTTCGGTGAAGGCTTCGATATCGGCTTTGCTGCAACTTTCGGCTTCTCAGCATTAGACAATGCTTTAGACTGCACATCACTAGAGCTCTTTGAAGATGCAATTTCCTTACTCATTACTTTCGTTTCGTATTTTGTATCGCCGAGCAACTCTTTCAAATCTGATCTAACAGATGCATCTTGAGTTGCAGTGGCGGCTTCTGCAGTTAAGAAATGAGGATTAAGGTACGATTGGGAAGAATCGATACTGAATACTAAAGCAGCAAGAGATGAAGCAAGTATTGACTTCAGCTTGATGGGAGCAGGATCTGTTTTTATTGACTTCATCGTACAAGTTATGCTACTTCGCGCATAATTCAATGGAACGCGAAAAACGGGTGTAAATGCAACCACAACCCTTATGTAAAGGATCACTTCCCCAATGAACTTAACTTTTCTCATAGCACTTCAGAGCAGGCCTGTCATGGAATTAATTTACAGAAATATGTGAATTATGTCACGTTGGAATATAATTTTGAAATAATGACGAAAATGACGGAAAATATTGTGAAATATAAGAAAAATGCGATTGCAATCTACCTAATACAGAAGTGCAATGACCTCTATTTGATAACAGAATTGCTTCTTCAGGCAATTGCGCTGTGCAACATTGTTGATTTTTCTCTCTCGATGGGTTGTTGCAGTGACATCTTGAATAGTGTACGATTATATTTTATTTTAATCGATTATATTCCTAAGTACTCGATTTTTACAGTGAAAAATTATTTACAATGTAAGAATGCTTTTAACGAAGGTTTTAAAGGCTTCGCGCTACTGAGTTATTCCGCAGGTAGAGGTCCCTACGCTCCTGCAGGAGAAAAGCCTTAAAAAAATCACTGTTCCTGGTGAAATTATAATAAGCCGTGCTTTTACAGACTTCTCATTCACTACTTAACATGAGTACTGCTCACGAATTACTCCAGTCGAAAGATCCCCTCATTGAAGAAATAGGCGAAGATGATGATAAAGATGAAGATTTTAACCAATCGCCATGCAACACTTCATCTTGCTGTGGAGCTTCACCACTACAGAGAATTGCACGTATTGATTCAAGTGACTGCGACCCTCCCACAAGCGGGGGCCCGCGCCTTGGTAATTTAAAAGGTTTAGGAGAGTCGAGAAAGAATCGAAGTAATGGAGTAACCGATTCGAATAATTCTTCAAAAGGGAAACTGAAGCTTATGCCGATAATCTTAATGATAATTGTTTTCGGACCTGCGGTAAGTGTTTCTTGCCATATCTACTCTTTTTATCCCAAAAGAGCCATTTATATCATATTCGGAGTTGAGATGTATTTCTACGCTTCACGAGTTGCATTATTTAAAATCGATTTTCGAGATACACAAACTTTACAATGTGCTAGAAAACGATTGCATTTGTATTATCAAATAGTTTATTGTTCGAATTTCAGAATTGTTCAGTAAATTGACTCAAAGAATAAAATAAACACTGTAAAAATCATTGCAATAAAAAACATAATTGATTAATGTCGTATTTAAGGCTTAGCGGACATATCGGTTAAAAAAACTTGCCCTATCCAATCGAGTAAAAAGTATAAAATCTGCCAACATTTAAACTTTTTCTGGAACTTATTCTATTGCATGGCAAATTGAAGGTTTATTATTTAATTTTTGCTAAATGTAAGGATTTTCCAGATGTTCAAGGAAAGAATATCATTATTTGTGTTCATATATATTGATTTTTGTTTGACATGTCGCCTCTTTGTGTGACCGTAAGACATTGTAATGTATCATTGAAAAAAATTTTTAGCTGCCAGTGTTTGAGCACTGCCACAAAAAGATTCTTTGTAAAGCTCCATGTAATCCTGGAGAACAATCCGATCATATGCCTTCAATACTTGTAAAGTTGTTGCATGTAGAGAGAAGTTTTAGAATAAAACTATTTGTTTTTTTAAACGATTACATATAAATTTTTTTGCAATCATATTTTTCAGCAAGGTCATATTCAATGATTGATGCAACTATTGCTGCTCCTTGTTCTGAATTACCTACTAATTATAAATAAATATAGATATGAATGTGCTGTTGATGTTCCGTAAATCAGTGGTATGCTAAATGATATATTCCATTATTTGGGTGCCTTACTGCTCCACTGACTCAGTTTGCTGGTGTACATTGATGTCTCTAATCCGAGATATACGATTGCTGATAACTTTGGGTTTAACCGATGGTGTCATTTCATGGACTATGATACTGTATGGATGTATGTAGCTTAGTATACAATCTAGTACGCTAGCCACTAATTGGACATACTATTATGTATTTTAATCTTTAATATGGTTTTGTCGTTTCCTATCTTCTCTCTTTGCCAATGAATCACTTGTAAGAATCACATTATTACTAGTTAAAGTCAATCGTTTCCACGATATCACTTGAGCATATACCTGTGTGTACATATTGAGCTTACAATATAACAAGCTATGTATGTAAGTTTTTATGCTTTTTTGATTAGTTCATGGTATAGCTCGCAAAAGCAGATACAGGTTGAGAGAAGACAGGAAATGACAGGGCAATGTTAAAGATTGAAACACTAATGTACTTGAACTGCATTCAGTTAGTGGCTTATGTACTGAATTGTACACTATCTTAGCCTGCATCAATATGAACAAAAATATGACTCGTCACAGCTAAAAATACCTTTATTATGGATAACATTGTGCTATCAAGACCATATTCGACTATATGCTTTTATGTATTTTTGATGAATGACCCAAGCTAAACTGTCGTGAAGTATGTTCGGAAGAGCTAATATCTTTTTCTCTTCGCTATATTTTCTCATCTCTGCAGTGATTGTATATTTTGCCATAGAATTATAGCAATCTTAAATGTGATTATGTATACATATTTACAAAGTATGTAATATGTGCATGTATAGAATTCGTTTATAACGAATTTTCACTGTAACGAATAAACGAAAATATCACACTGTGCCAAGTTCAGTGTCAATATTTTATGTATTATGAATTTCAAGTATAACAAATTACTTTGGTGGTCTTGACAGATTTGCAACAGCCGAAGCTTAATTAATTTTTTTCTATTTTTTTAGATTTTGCCCGCCTTTATTTACCTCTACGATAAAGTAGCAACTAGTCAATGGGGTATTAATGCCGGCCTGACCAAGAGTTTTGAGGATCAACTTACAGAATTTTACCGAATTCACAATCCCGCCAAACTTCGAGAAGTCAAATCCATCGCAAAAAAGTACAAGGGAAAAGAAAAGGACCTCATGCAGAGATTAAAGGACAAATATAAGCGCTTGGAAGACCTACGAAGAGAAGATGAGAAATATTCAACTTGAGTTCTGTCTTCGTTGTGTCCTAGTCGGAAAGTTCTGCAGTTTTTGCAAAACTTGTTTGCATTTTGTTTATTAAATGGACTTTAACCGGATAAACTTGCCTACGCATTTTTCGACTCGGGTGCATATGAACAATAATTGATGGGCTTTATAGTCCGAATCTTTTTGTAATCTCGATGTTCAAAATATATTGCATTCCTTTCAGTTGTGGGTCTAGTTCCACTCCTTTTTGTACTTTCTGTATGTTCGATAAATATTTTTTTCTTGATGAATTCGTATTGTCACTTCTTAGTATTCGGTCATTCTTACATGGCTGTCAATTTTTGTGCTGAAAGTATCCCTTTAAGCTGCCAATACAATAAGATGAGATAGCAATTATTTGTCAGCTCATCTTTACCCCTCAACATACGAATGTTCAAACCTTAATTCTGAAAAATCGATTCATAATCATGCAAGAACAAATTTAGTGAAAGTTCACGAGATTGCATGGAATTGCTATTTGCTAACTCGAATAAACTACTGGATGATCCTGAGGAAAACTTAAAATATAACTTATATATGGAGATCTTACCAAATGTCGGTGTATCAGAAGCCTAAATTATGCAGCATGCTCTGTTGGTAATTTGTCAAATCACCCGGAAAATTTGTATTGTTCGGACTTCTCTAGTAGGCCATTGAATAGTGATGTTTCCGTGCTAGTGGACTTGCTTGAAGAATAGCAAGGAGCCAAAGAGTAATCATCCTCAGTTTAAAGTTCTTCTGACAAACGATTCAGGCATTGGTTTCAGCATAGAAATCTCTGAGCACTAGCAGTCGCAGTGTTTATGTAGATTGCAGTACTGCGCTGCATTCAATCCCATAACCAAGATAGCCATGAAAATTAATACCAGATAATTAAACAAAATTAAAATCACTCTTAAGGAAATTGAAAATCTTCTCGTGTTTCTTTATTTAACCAGAATCTTGCATTATCATATGTTGTGGATTGTATCGCTCCCTTAGCAAATATATTTGCAACAGATGTGATGTTTATTATTTGTTTTGTCTCTGCTCGTCTATCTGTACATTGAAAGCCATGTACAAGTTCAGTCTATTTGCTCAACATGTAGTATAGGTGCACCATTGAAAAAGAGCGTATCTTACTGTGCGAAACCCTTAACATTGGTCTGTTCATGACTAAATTTTTACTTTTCATTACTCATTGAAATATTTTTAAGTCAAGTTGTAATTGCAAAAATACAAAAAAATCAAATGGAAGGGCAGATAAGCTTTTCTGTTGCAATTTTACAGCTTTTCAAAACTAATTACCTATCTACCACCAGGCTGATTTAGTACTTTTTCACAGGACTCGATAAACTCATCTACAGCAATAATGCCCTGAATTCTACTTTCAATTTGTGCAACACTACGTTTAATTTCATTCACATGTTTTGGAAAGTGTTCTAATAAAATTTCAGGATGAGTTTTGAAGAAAACCATGAGCTGAGAAATTCTGACAGTTATGACTTTGTATTCCTAGACAAATAAAAATTGCATTTTGGGTTTTTGCATGCTTTAAAAGTTTTAATATCTAAAAATCAACTATTTAGACTATTTTCACTAAATTAATAGTTCATTTTTTGTGCGTGAAAAGCGCAGATTTATAAGAAAGTGAATTTTTACAGCAGCAAAAAATTTTTATTGAATTTGACAACTGCACAAAACCCTATCTACTGTCCAAACAATAAGGTTTACTATCTGTAAATCATAAATCTTTAAATAGTTACATAACTACAAGAAATCAAATGACTAACGATATCAATTTGGAACACAAATACCAGTATTATAAAATTAAAAATGTGATATTTTATGTGGAAGTCATGCAAGTAGGACTAATTTAAGGTTGATTCACTCTATAACAAGATGAAATATTCATTAGAATCAAATTTCATATGATATTCAACATGATATAAGATTAAATGCATTACAAAGTACAATTATGCAAGTTTATTTGACCTTGAAACAATCAATCCTACTATTAATTGTATTTACAAGTCAGAGAAAGTTTGCCTACCTTATACAATATTATAAATAACACTCAAAATATATTTTGTTGTGGTTAACTTGAAATGAAAATGTCTCCACTTTTTATTATAAATGAAAATGAGATGGAAAAACTAAGTGTTCCGGGTCAGTATAACTTGCTGAGCATGTAAACATATTTTCCTCAATGCATATGCATGGAATTTTTTCTTCTTTATTTTTTAAGAAGTGTTAATTATCAGCTTTTTAACAATCATCTCACAAAGTAAAAAGTATATACATGTTCCTACCTGTTTGCATTTTTCATATATTTGAATTAGTAGATATCTCTTCGTGTTTACATCCCTGCGATCTATCATCTTCTCTTTTACTGCCACCGGCCGATAATCACGCTCAACTTTTTCAGGGCCACGTATAATGTATGGACTCATTTCTATTTCTTTTATTAGGAATTCAATTGGATCTTCTGGTTTCTTCAAAACAATCCTATAAATTTGGATTTGACATTTTGAAAATAGATTATGATAATAAAAAAATATAATTATGCAATCCAAAATGACAATTTGCTTATTTCTATCAATTTTTATCTTGGTTACATCATGCTTTACTGCTTACCGCGTTAAATATTCCTGAAACATTTCGTTTATCTCCAAACGCTGAGCATAAAGAGTCATATCTTCAAGCAGTACATCAGTAGATTGGATTGGAATTTCCGATACATCAACTGATGTAGGACTCATCGCTGATTTGTATTTTTAAGCTGAACCTTAGAATAGCTCGTTTACTCCCAAATCAAAGTTGGTCATTAAGTGTGCTTCGCGAATGCAATGGTACTCAATTCAACGGTTGTAACGGTTGAACATGCATGTGAAGAAATTGTCTTCTTACTGCAGGTACTTACTGCCTTAATCTGTTTTAACTCTTTGATATTAGCTTTTATAAGACTCCAAATGACTTTATGCGAACGAATAACTTTTTTATCCGTTTCAGAGATAAAAACAGTCAACAATGACATTCTGATTCTGGATTCAAAGATTTATAGCGTATCTTACTGAGCTAAGTATTTATTTAACTACTACTTCTGAACGGTATCGTAAACTTTTTCAATTTATCGTTGCGTTTCTGAACGGCATTTTAAAATTTTTAAATATATAACGAGTTCCTGCACATAAAAACCATGGATATCGATGCATCCGAACAAGCGTCTTTTCTGCCTGATCAGGTAGAGACTATCCTCATGGCCGCCGCTGATCATGTTTTGAAAAATGAAGTTTATAGTAAGTCGAAAAAAATTCGTTTTAAATCGACTTGGAATGAAAAACCTTACATTTGGTTTCCATTTTTGAGATATTAAAATATTTAAATCTTGCAATATAGAAAAAGAATAAATTGTAAAAAATTAGTACATCGTTAGAAAGATGGATTTTGCTGCAAGCAATTTTTCGAAACAATTCATGCTTCTAAGAATATTTCATATTGGTAGCAAAGCAATTCTTATCGAAATTGTACATAATTTGTACATTGCTTTTCGGTGCGTATCAAAAATATTTATGGGTACATAAATGGAAGGCTTAAAGTATAATTGGCAGCATTGACTTTCGAAAATCGATAACTTAAATAGAATTTATTATTCAATGGTTTTAATAACCATAAATGTCCAATGATAGTAAATCCTCGATTGTTCAATAAATTCAGCCAATAATATTCTAAGAAAATAAATTATTGGCTGGCAACAGTTTTAGGATTTAATATTTGATGGTGAAAATTATGCCAATGAAAATTAAGTTATCCTTTCAAACTCCGAATCTTCATTCACTAGCCCTTACTCTTTCTCACTTATTCGTAGCTGAAACAAAAGTCCAACAGTGGATTGATGCGATATGCAATCGAAGTATTACTGGACTTCATGCTTTAGAGAAACCATTCAAGTATATTGTAACTGTAGCACTGGTTCAAAAAAATGGTGCTGGGGTTCATACATGTCATTCAACTTACTGGGACATTTGTAGTGATAATCTGTGTCAAGTATCATGGCCTACGGAAAAGATGAGAGAACAGCAGGGATGTCGAATGAAATGCATAATAACAGCTTTTGGCTTAAGCCTTTGATAAATAAGTAGGAATATTCAAAATTATAGTTTCTAGACATAAAATTCAGTCGCTCTCGCTTTTCACTATTTAGAAAATAGATAAATTTTGTTAAATTAATTGAGCTTTTGTCAAGCCATGCAAATATATGTACTTGATAAGACTTTACTTGCAAATCACGTATGTCTCAACTATTTTACACAGAACCTTTTCCATCATCTATAATCCATATTGCGAAAAAAAAGACAATTTGCTCATTTTAATTATTCATGTGATTATATTTAAAGTCTCGATTCCATGCTCCAGCAGAAAAGAGCAATAACCTTAATATTTCAGGCCTATCTTCTTCTAGAAGAACAGATCCAAGTACCGAATTCGTTGCAGGGGCATCATTAATACTAAAAGTTGGTATTCTGAGGAGTTCTTTCGCCTTTTCTAGAGTAATGGATTGATAATCACTAAGGGCAGCCTTAAATATGTCGATGAATCTTATATCTTTGAATGAAGCAAGGCTCCAATTTTCTCGGGCATAATCGTGAGTTAAATCTATCGTACCTTCAACTATGCCATCTTGCAGAAGAGACGATATAGCGTTCGATGTAATAGATGAGATCTGGCCTGGTGTACTTGGATCGATGGCCAGATATGATTCCATCTTTTCACCTACCTGGAAATGCACATGAATTGGAGTTTTAGCAAGGTGGGCAATGATCAATTCTAGCTGCACCCAGCCTCGATTAAGCATTTCATCTAGGTTGGTATAACGGACGATTTGTCGACCCTCGCGCCTTGGCAACAAAAGTAGATAATCAGCTCGAATAATGGCTAAAGGAAGCGATCGAAGATGTCCAGCGCGTATAGGTCTGACGTACCCTCTCGATGTTATTTGTTGCTGACTAATGCAACAGAAATCAACGAAGATATGGGTAATGTCAGTGTGAATTTTCAAAAATCGAGATGTCGCGTGATAGTGCTCATTCTTATTTCCTTCTGTAATTCCCGATCGTTCCCAACGATGCGACACAAAGAGAATTTTCAAATCAGTACATGTTGCTCTTGCTGCAATTAAATTGATTAATGAGCTCAAACATTTGTCGTTCCTCTCAAACCGCCCCATGCGAAGGAAATTATCACGAGGAATCAAGAGTATATCACTGCAACAAGACGTACCAAGACCCGAGAAATTCTCGCTGATGCATTTTATGAATTGATCTAACTTACTATCCTTTTGATTCGAGGATGCGATCCTAGCTGGCCTACTAAACTTGGATTGGACCTCATGTGCGATATATTTGCGTGATGTACGACAGCGGTTAAACAGGTAAATAGATATGCTGACAGTAGCAATTAGTGTTATTGGCAAAACTAATTGTCTAGCACTCATTATCGAAAATCTAAAACATTTTTTTGACTTGTATAGCTATCTACCGCGAACTGTTTTCGGTTCGGTTTCAAAATTTTTCATGCACAACAAAACTAATGGAAAAAGAGTGAATTGCCACTCAGCCACTCACTTAACAGATATACAGTGAAACCTGACAAGTCGGACACTCTGTGATCGATGACAAATTGTTCAGTTAAATCAGATGATTGGGTTAAAATGTAGCTGATCAACTATAAGTTTTTTAAATTTAATAAGTTAAATAGGTGCCGATCAGTTTTAAATATATTTTATATATATGCATCTCTAAAGGTTACAAACTTTACTTATTGATCTTTATTTTTTCAATAATCAAATATAGAAACCATTTGGGTATTTGATGGTATTTAATCCCCATCAGTTAAATATCTTAATGGCAATACTTCTCTACCACATTGAGGTGTACTTTCAGTATTAACCAAGTAACCGGTGTTAGGAATTAACATCCTAAAGTATTAATACTGCTTTTAGCTGCAGTACAACATTTGAGAAGATTTGTACAATTGTAAGATTCAAGAAGACTAACACATTCGGAATATTTGGGCTGCATTCTAATGTACTGCAGGAGGTTATGAAGTTTGTTGAACTCGACCACAGGGTTGTATATGTTTTTGTTGTTGCGTTGATAGAGTGTCCTCACTTCTATAGACACAATTAGTAAATTTAATGTTTCTGAACTAATTTTTGTCTGTTTCTTTTTGATTTCTTCATTGCATTCCGAATAGCAAACTGTAATTGTAAAATAATTTATGGTAATGTGAAATTATTGTGCATCTTAAAAATTTAGAAAATCGACTGTTAATATTTTGATTTGGATGTTCAAAGGTGTGAAATATTAATTACCAAACATTTATCAAAACTTTTGTTTTTATTCTTTGCAAAATATGTTACTTTTTAGAAATCTAACCTAATTCAAAAATGAAGCTTACTAGTAATTTGTTTGTAAATGCATATGTATTTTTATGCTTATATATGTACATAAATATGTGCATACTTGTTTATGTATATGCAGGTATGTGGTAAATTATACATGTTATGCAGTTTTCTTTGTGACAAAATTACTATGCATGAAAAAATTGTCAAAGAGAAAAAAATTATAAATATACTGCTGCTAATAGCAATATAATAGTAACTATGCAGAAATTTATAGCATACATGCAAGTCCTCTTATACTCTACCAAACTAGTTTGAAGTAACACCAAAAATACTTTATCCTATACAAAAAGTGCATGATTTTTTATAATACTTATTTTGACAAGTTTACAACTGTCAGGATCTAATATGTTTTTGCCGTGTATTGTTCATCTACAACTCTTTCAGAGATTTGTAGTTATATAGTCTAATTCGGTTTGTATGTGCGAGCATAGGTTGAAAAATGTTAACAAGATTTACTCTCATCAACACATGAACTAAGATAAATGAAATAGTATTGAACGTGCAGTATCTCTGTGTTTGTATTGCTTTGGTTTTCTGGCCTACACTTGATACGATTTGTTAGTCTTGACAACAAGAAAAGCAGTATTTTCAGCACAGAGCAAATATGCAGCAAAACTGTTATTCAGAAGTGGAAAAAATTATTTAATGTAATATTACCTTTTTGCAATGCACTTTATACAATATACCTTCAATATGACCATGTAATGAACAACTGTGCCAATTTGGTAAAAAAATTCTATTCAATGTTGAAAATACTTTGTATTAGGATTCAACTTCTCACATCATATTAGGAATGCCGTAGTTAAAACACAAAAAGAAACGGACAATAATTGGTATATATATGTCGCATTCAAATATTTGTGTTGATAGAA